>VDFB02093804.1:34283-121221 GCA_007258455.2 Sequoia sempervirens | reverse complement strand
CTCAAAAATGCAACTTAATACCTTTGAAATACAACATTGCTCGAACCATATTCATGATAGTTCTATTCATTCTTTCAACAACTCCATTTTGTTGAGGAGTACCTAGAACAGTGAGATGATGTTGAATCCCATTTTCATGAAGATAATCCTCAAAAACTAAGGAAGTAAATTCTCCACCATTGTCTATTTGAAGAGTAGCAATTTGAGATTGTGCTTGATTTTCAACCATAATGCAAAACTTCTTAAAAGTTGTAAAAGGTTTAGATTTTTGTTGCAAGAAATAAATCCAAGTCATGCGACTACAATCATCAATGAACAACATAAAATACTTACATCCTCCAATCGAAGTCACTGGTAAAGGCCCACATAAATTAGAATGTATGAGTTGCAATTTTCTGTGTGCTCGCCAAGTGGAGTGAGGAAAAGAATCTCTATGTTGTTTTGCAAGAATACTTGCTTCACATTTTTCAATTGTCTTAGGAAAAGTAGGCAAACCTGCAATACCATTCTTTTGCATGATACGAATGCTATCATAATTAACATGTCCAAATCTCACATGCCACAAAAGACTAGGAGATATTTTATCTTCTTCGGTAGGATATGCAAACCTCCTTGAAAGAGATGAAGTACCATGAAGTTTCATTAACTTGCCATCCTCACAACCAGTAATAACAATTTAATTATTTGACTTCTTTCTAACAACCACTTGTCCATCTTCCAACAAAATGGAATGGCCTTGTTGTTGAATCAATACTAATGACAACAAATTACGTTGCAATTGAGAAAGATACAAAACATCATGAAGTACAAAATCTGGAAGGCTGAGCAATTTGAGCCTAATGGTTCCTTTTCTAGCAAGCTTGAGACTTGATTTATTTGTCGAATAGATTGTGCCACAAACGCCTTCATGAAATTCTTCAAAATAATCTCTTCTAAATGTCATATGATGTGTGGCTCCAGTATCTAACACCCAAGCATCATCCCATGAAGAATTAAGTGAATTATAATAAGAAAAATCTGAAACAGAAAGCACATATTGATCAATATCACTACCACATGCAAATTGGGCTGCTTCTCAAGTTTTGTCATTATGTGTTTTATCTTTTTCTATAAAGAACTTTCTTATCTTATCCCATGAAATTTTGCATTCATGTGCTTCATGGCTACCTTTTTGACCACATATTTTACAATGCAAGTGGTGCCTTTCATTTTGATTTTCAAGTTGAGTGTGGCTTTTGCCATATGTACCTCCTCTCCCTCTATTCTTCCATCTACCTTTTCTTCTATCATTATGACCACCTCTAGAAGAGTTCTTATTAGGAGGCTTGTCTTTGTGGTGGGCGAGACAAACATTTTCACCAATGTTATCAATTTTCCTTCCAAAAGCTTTCTCACGTTCTGCCAACTTTTCAACCAATTGATCAAAAGTGATGGTCTTCAATTGGTTACTTGCTTGAAGGAAGTCCAATATGTGGAATGTGTTGGAAGAAGGGCCTTTATGAAGGCTGTGAGATAGATATCAACTTTCCCACCAGCAGCATCAACATCTTGCTTTATGGCTCAAATTTCAGAAGCCAAACTCATAACGTCCATTTGTTAATTCAAGATTGAACAACTTCAACTGTAACTGAATAAACTCTAATTCAGAATGAGAATCATATAGATCTCTCAATTTATGAAGGGCATCCCAAGCAAGTTTACACCCTTGTGTATGTCTAAACCCATTTCCATTGACGGAAGCCCTTATCAAAGCCCAGGCCTTTGAATTTTTATACTGCCAAACTTCTTCTTCTTTTGCAGCAGTTGGTGTTGTAGGTTGGGCATCACCATCACAAATATTACATCATAAATCATTGAAAATGAGTGTGTTTTCTATTTTCCTATACCATTCTATCCAACTATCTTTTCGAGTTAATATTTCTCCAATCATTGATACAGCAGACTGCATTGTGAATTGCAAAAAGAAATGCACACAGTTTGCAGATTCAAAAGTATTCCTTAATTATTCTTGCTTAAATTTGTAATTAAAAAGCAAGTTAAAGAATCTCTGTGACAAGAGATAAATAACAGAAGATAGATTTCACCTTAATCAATACCTATCTGCCTTGTCTTATTAAGCAATTTGTGCAGCAGGCACATTCATTTACCATACGCCAGAGTATTCCTTTTAAACTTCAAAATGCCTCTTTTGGAAATTATAAGCGGGTGCCAAAATCTTGATATTAGTTTGTCCCCCGACAGGCATTGTCTCCTTGCATGGTAATGGGAAATTTATGAATTAAGAATTGTTTGGGGAATAGATGTAAAGCCTGTGCTCTGATACCACTATCAGGCCAGGATTGATAACAAGAAGGAAAAGCACTTCCAGAAAATTATATTCACCAATAGAACCAGTGATTACATATTAAATTGCTGAGACAGATAGTTGACATTTTAACCATCTCTGCCGAAACTAACCATAAACAGAAAACTGAAAAAGAAACTAACAAATTAAAACATCAACAGAAAACTAATACATGAACTAACAACTCCGATATAACGGGTAACAGCGATATGGTATTTTGTATAGTACAACAAATGAGTTTAGGCTGGTTAGATACATGGACAGTTAATTGGGCATGAAGTGTGGATGATAAGACAAGCACATCAAGATATGCCTTTCATTTAGGTTTGGGAGTCATTTCATCGGCTTCCAAAAACAACCTATTGTTTCTCTTTCCACACTTGAGGCTGAATATATAGAAACAAATGTAGAAGCATGATAGAAGCAAATGAAGAAGCATGCCAAGCTATTTGGCTATAGAAAATCCTAGCAGATTTGAGATAAGAACAAGTAGGTGGTACATCTATATTTTGTGACAATGTATCATCAATAGTCTTGACGAAGAAACCAATCTTTCATGGATGAAGCAAGAACATAGAGATAAGGTACCATTTTATAAGAGATCTGATCAATAATGGAGAAGGTATCTTGGAATGTTGCAGATCTGAAAAACAGTAGGAAGATATCTTCACCAAACCAGGAAATGAATGTTTTTTTTCAACAAAAAGATAGTTTGGGCATCATGAATGTCAGTAATTGTGATTAAAGTAGAGTGTTGGAAATTAATCCCAACTACTACACTTAACTCCGTCCACGCAGTTTCCATATCTTCTCCATTCACTCATACGTTTGGGGTTTCACTTCTCCAACTCAGTTTCATTTCCTCTACCTTCACATTCTTTGCATCAGGACAGTTTTGAATATGAATTAATTGTAAAAATCTCATTCTCAAATTTTTCCCATGCTGCACATTTAATTGTAATTAATTTCTCTATTGCCGGGCATATACGTTGTGTGAAGTCAACTTTATAATATATGCTTTGAAATAGAAGAAAAAGCGGTCAAGGTTGCTGCAAAAATAGTTTTAGTGTTGTCAACGAACAAGGGACTCTGCTATGTTTTTCTAAGGAAAGAGCAGCAGCTCTGTGTTTGGTTTTATGTTATCAGACATTGTATGCTTTTTGAAATATATATAAATATATAACATTTTACAGTTCATCTCTGTTTTTATCTTTCTTCCTTTGTTCTCTGTTTCTCCTCTGCCTCTTCCTTCATTGCAGGCGTTCCATCTTTATATTAACTGCTTCATCATTGAGAATCTCGAGCAATTCTCTCTCTATAAAATTTTTATTTGATGCCTTAATCACATTCCATGTGATCACCATATAAGCACTCAGAGATATAATACTTGATGTAGAATGCAACGCTCATGAAAAATAGCATACACAATCTTTTACATTTAGGCTTCATAAGTTGGTTACCACTTCTTTATTTTCTGTTAGTAATGATAATTTGTTACTAGGCTCAGCCAATGTCTATCATTTGTTTTTCATTCTATCATAGGTGCTTGCTTGTACTTATGGATATATGACTATTAAATTTCATGCCAACAAGGAATCTTTTTGTTTTGATTCCATGGCCTCTCATGATTATGCTCAGGTTCTGGACAGAGGCCTGTGTTATATAGGAAAACCACAGGATCCTTTTCTCACTGACTTGAGGACTTCACAATAGAAGACATAAATGCTTTCCCACATTTTGGGTTTACTTCAGCTTTCAATGTATACTTACAACTCTGACCTTGTATGGAAAGACTTAAACCCATCCATTAACAATTTATTTTGCCATGACATTTTTTAATATTGAATTCAATAGCGCAAACTCTTCTTAAACAAGAGCCTACACCCACGTTCAATTATGCAATTGATGAATGGTCACGCCCTATTTAATCCTTTAACATTTCATGTTATAATTTTTTTGACAAAACTTCTCTTTATATTATACAATTATAGAGGTCTACGCTTCTATATATTTTGCAATACACCATCTTTTATGAGTTGCAAGTAGGGGGAGTGCTGATAAAGGTTGTGGACTCTGGCTTTATGCCCGTTAATTCCATTTTCTTAAAAGTTAGCAAGGCTTTCTAACAAAAACAATTACATTCATAACCTTCAGGCATTGCAATTCATGATACCACATTTCTTTGAGACCTTCTATCAAACAATCTGCAATTTTCTTTTGCTTTCACAGTCGCAGACATGTCTATCATTCGAATAAAATCTCCTTTGATTATACTTTGAAGGATTTTGATAACCCATTTTATATACTCACCCTTATGCTCCTTCAAAGGAGGTTGGTTTCTAAGGTGTGTTAGAAGTCGATGAGGTTTTGATAACCTCATCGGGCTTCAACAGTAGTTATAAAACCAGCCTAAAATATTGAAGGATACCTTAATACAAAATTTTATCTGGTCAATAATCATTACTGGGTTCATAGCTTTGACTATTTCCTGCACTTCTAATCTGGTGAGTTTTGAGTGCTCAAGTAATTATGCTACAAATCTGTCCAAAATGTTTTCTTTTATTCCTCAAAGTAGTCTTTGCTTCCTCTTCTACCTCATCAACATAATCTTAAAACCTCAACTGACACTGTAGCAATCAGTCTGTTAGGAGCATCCCACTGATTTTTAATCAGATTCATTATTGGGAATCAATTAGGAACTTCAAATTTATCTTTCCACATCATATGAAGTAAGCCCAGCCATGGATTTGTTGGACTTATGACTGGCTCTCAAGTAATCCTTTGAACTTCATCTTGACCTTCATCAATTACATTATCATCATCGCATATAATTTACTCTGCACAACGACCACCATGTGCATTTTCAGGTACCCTAAAGTGGCATAACCTTGTTGCATCATATCCTCCCTAGGATAAAACATAGACAATGTAGATTCCTCGTTGCAGGAAAGTGATACCATGTAAGTCAAATCAGGGAAACAAACGAGCTAAAAGCATGGGACCAGCTTTATGTACAACCGACAATCTTTTATTCTCAATAAAAACCTTTCTTGCATACATATGTTGCTCTTCCTCTGTAAAAAGCAAACCCATGTTTTTAAATAATTATTTATCTAGTACATCAATAATATCTTGTTGGAAATTACCTTTTGATCCTTCCTTATAGTCATAAGAGCGGACCCATTGACAAGATTTTGTATATCTGATCCAAAGAAACCTGGAGTACAGAATACAATCTTTTCAAAATTTACATCCTTTGCTAAGCGCTTGTTAGATGTGTGAACAGAAAAGATCTTTACACACTCCTTTGCAGACAAACCAATATACATATAGTTGGATGCGTTTCATAAATTCATCACCTAGCTCATTAGGTTGATTGGTTGCACATAGGAAAACTACACCAGCAATTCTCAACATCCAATGCCATGTGCCTGGAATCTAAGTGAAAGCAAAATTGAGTAGTTGTAACTATAAGAGTATTTATACTAACAAGTGCTCTTCCGGATATCAGATAGTAAAGTTTCTGCAATGTACAAGGGTTCTGCCATTAAAGCAATATCAATTCTAAGACCAACCATCATCCTTTCACCAATTAATATTGATGGAGATGGTACCAGAGCCATAAGAAGGGAACCCAAAAGAAAAATTGTGTTAGTGATAAACTTAAAATCTTTGAACGGCTTCAGGTAAATTCACCGTCAACAATTCACTGCCGGAAAATTCACCGCCAACAATTCACTGCGGAAAATTCACTGTCATGACAAATTCACCACCAACAATTCACTGCCACGGATAATCCATCACATTAACATTTTTATTATCATAAATCAAATTTTCTAATTGTATATGCAATGAATTATCCATAGAGATGAATTGCTGGTGGTGAATTTTCCAAATGATGAATTTGTCATGGCAGTGAATTTTCCAACGATAAATTGAACATCAACTACTGAGAACAATACGTCTGTGGCAATCTGCTCAATATTTTGTGAAATCTAGTCAAGAGGATAAAGCTTATTAGTTTCCAGATGTATAGCTTTAGCTCATACTTCATCTAGATTGTGTACTGCCTACAAAGCAATATTTAAACAAGCATTCCTTGTGATTAGTTGTAGTAAAATCAGGCTCTAATCCGCACCTAGACCTTGAGTAACTCGATCCCCATTAACCAGTTCCTTTTCATGATAATAAGATATTCCTCGATTACACAGGCCTTCTAGTAATGTGAAAGCTGATTCAGGCAGAAAAGGAGCTTCACCCTGCAATTTGCTCGACGATTTGTTAGAAGGTGGTAGAGAATCTCGTATAGCTTGAACCACAATAAGAAGATTTTTTTTTCATAAACTGATGAAATAACTTCAGATGAAACAAGTCTTTTTGGCGGAGACACAATATGTTCGTATAGATGATAGAGAACATGCAATGCGAGATCATGCCCTCGCATACTCTGCTGACATTGCCCTTATAGTACCACAAGCGTATGAATCTCCCAAATATTATCAGTATCGTGTGCATGAACAATATGGGCTTCCAAATAGTTTAGGAGGGGCTTCCTAAGTCTCAGTGGATGCTGGTGAGATTTTTTAGGAATATTTTAAAGCTGTTGGTCCCACGGATTTAATAGTGCTCTTCTGCTTAAAAGTTGAAGCTCCAAAATTTAGGGAAGCTGGTGGTCTCATGAATTTAGTAGTGCAGTTCTGCTTAAAAGCTTAAGCTCTTGTTTTGTCTGTGCAGTGCTGATGAAATGAAAAATGTGGTGAATAGACAATTAATACATCATTCTCCCTCTCTTTTTTTTTCCTGGCAGGAATCTAAATTTCTAGATGTTTGACAAGTGGCAGAAAAAACTCCTAAGCTGGTGGAGCAATTTCTAGCCCCACTCCAATCTCATCAGCTGAAATCTTCAGTCCTAAAAGGCAGGGGCTACTATTTTTCAGGAAAAGATTCCAATTAATCCTGTAGCATAATTTTTTTTCCCTCATGAGACCTCCTGCTCCATGAAAAATAGATGCCCAAGCTCCCTCGTGGGACCATATTGTTATACTTCAACAAGTTACATTCATGTTGATTAGCGCATTGATGAAACCTTTTTTGTTAAGCTTTGATGGATGCCCTAGAAGCTCATGTGACAATTTATGTAAAGAGTAGTTTTGAAACATATGTTGGGACTTTGATTGGTTCCCCCAATTATTCGGGAGGTTTTAAAATCTTTAACACTTCATTGTAATTTTTTCTAAAAAATGAAGGTTTTGATAATCATGTCGGGTTCCAACAGTGATTATAAAATCACTTAAAACTTCCAACAAACACATCATTTTTTAGAGTCCAATGTATTTCTTAAAATGTAAGTTTTGGAGATACAATAAAATTTGTTTTTGTTTTGTCCTTGTGGACCTAGCAATTGGTATCAGAGCGTTGGGTCACGGGTTTGAATCCCCTCGGGTAATGCTGAGAGGGAGATTGTTGGCAAATGGTCAGCACTCCCCTCGGGATTCGTGACAAAGGACTAACTGCCTCCCGTGTGATCCATGTCTTTACCGTTTGTATCAGACGTTGATAGATCGATCTTTTGACACAACGACAAATTGGAGCCAACACCATTAACATATTTATTTTTGCCATGACATTATTTATTATTGAATTCAATATTGCCAACTCTTGTTAAACAAGAGCCTAAACCTACGTTCAATTATGCAATTGACCCTATTTAATCTTTTAACATTTCATGTTATAGTTTTTGACAAAACTTCTCTTTAAATTAAAAAAATTATAGAGGTCTACGCTTCTATATATTTTGCAATACACCATCTTTTATGAGTTGCGAAGTAGGGGGAGTGTTGATAATGGTTGTGGACTCTGGTTTTATGCCCGTTAATTGCATTTGCTTAAAAGTTAACAAGGCTTTCTAACATAAACAGTTACATTCATAACCTTCAGGCATTGCAATTCATAATACCACATTTCTTTGAGACCTTCTATCAAACAATCTGCACTTTTCTTTCGCTTCCACAAGTCGCAGACATGTCTATCATTCAAATAAAGTCTCCTTTGATTATGCTTTGAAGGATGTTGATAACCCATTTTATATACTCACCCTTATGCTGCTTCAAAGGAGATTAGTTTCTAATGGTGTGTCAGTCGAAGTCGACGAAGTTTTAGTAAACCTCATCAGGCTTCGACAGTAGTTATAAAACCAGCCAAAATTAATGATGTATACCTTAATACAGAACTTTATCTGATCAGCAATCATTACTGGGTTCATAGGTTTGACTATATATCCTCTACTTCTAAGCTGGTGAGTTTTGAGTGCTCAAGTGATTAAGCTACCAATCTGTCCAAAATGTGTCTGTTATTCCTCAAAGTAGTCTTTGCCTCATCTTCTGCCTCATCAACATACCTTGTCATCTCTCGTGTAAATAATCTTGAAGCCTCAACTGAATTGTAACAATCAGTCAGATCCATTATTGGGAATCAATTTGGAACTTCAAATTTATCTTTCCACATCATATGGAGTAAGCCCAGACATGGATTTGTTGGACTTGACTAGCTCTCGAGTAATCTTTTAAACTTTTAGAAGATCATGTTGACCCTCATCAATTACTTTATCATCATTGATATAATTGTCTCTGCACAACGACCACCATGTGCATTTTCAGGTACCCTAAAGTGGCATAACCTTGTTGCATCATATTCTCCCTAGGATAAAACGTAGACAATGCAGATTGCTTGTCGTCGGGAAGCAACAAAGGGATACCATGTAAGTCAAATCAGGGAAACAAATGAGCTGGAAGCATGGGACCAGCTTTATGTACGACTAACAATCTTTTATTCTCAATAGAAACCTTTCTTGCATACATCTATTGCTCTTCCTCTGTAAAAAGTAAACACATGTTTTCAAATAATCATTTATCTAGTGCATCAATAATATCTTGTTGGAAATTACCTTTTGATCCTCCCTTATAGTCATAATAGTGGACCCATTGACAAGATTTTGTATTCTGATCCAGAGAAACCTGGAGTACAGAATACAATCTTTTCAAAATTTACATCCTTTGCTAAGCGCTTGTTAGATGTGTGAACAGAAAAGATCTTTACACACTCTTCCTTTGCAGGAAAACCTATATACATATAGTTGGATGTGTTTCATAAATTCATCACCTAGCTCATCAGGTTGATTCGTTGCACATAGCAAAACTACAACAGCAATTCTCAACATCCAACGCCATGTTCTTGGAATCTAAGTGAAAGAAAAATTGAGTAGTTGTAACTATAAGAGTATTTATACTAACAAGTGCTCTCCGGATATCAGATGGTAAAATTTCTGCAATGTACAAGTGTTCTGCCATTAAAGCAATATCAATGCTAACCAACCATCATCTTTCCACTAATTAATATTGATGGAGATGGTAGCAGAGCCATAAGAAGGGAACCCAAAAGAAAAATTGTGTTAGCAATACACCTAAAACTTGTTGAACATCAACTACTGAGAGCAATATGTCTGTAGCAATCTGCTCAATATTTTGTGAAATATAGTCAAGAGGATAAAGCTTATTAGTTTCCAGATGTATAGCTTTTGTTCATACTTCATCTAGATTGTGTACTACACACCACAAAGCAATATTTAAACAAGCATTCCTTGTGAGTAGTTGTAGTAAAACTAGGCTCTAAACCGCACCTAGACCTGAGTAACTCGATCCCCATTAACCCGTTCCTTTTCTTGATGATAAGATATTCCTGGATTACGCAGGCCTTATAGTAATGTGAAAGCTGATTCAGGCAGAAAAGGAGCTTCATCCTACAATTTGCTCGACGATTTGTCAGAAGGTGGTTGAGAATCTCGTAGAGCTTGAGCCACGATAAGAAGAAAATTTTCATAAACTGATTCAAGATAACTTCAGATGAAACAAGTTCATTTGGCTGAGACACAAAATGTTCATATAGAGATAGAGAGTATTCAACGTGAGATCATGTCCTCGCATACTCTGCTAGCATTGCCCTTATAATACCACAAGTGTATGAATCTCCAAAATATTTGTACGATAATAAATATTGTTACCATTCAGTTTCTCTTAGCAGACAGTTATGTTCAGTTAGGATGATTCAGTTAGGATGATTCAGTTTTATACAAACTTATATAAATAGACATTTACATGAATGATCAAGTAGTAAGATTATGTATTGTATGTCTTGGAGTAATAAGGAAAATAAGGGTGCATTGTATATAAAATGGAAAAAATTGGTAAAAAAATTAAAAAGGAAAAAGATGTTTTAGAAGAAGAACTATTGTAAGTTAAGCATTCTAATTTTCAATTGATAGCAGGTAATAAGGTAGTTCACAATAAAAAATATGAATATTTGTGCGAAAAAAATAATCTTAGAAATGAATTAGAGGATGTCAAAACCAAAAATGGAAAATTAGAAGATAGGTTAAAGCTGTTTGAAGAAGTTTAAAAGAAGAAAGATGATTTGGAAGAACAGTTGAAAAAGGTTAGAAGAGAAAAATAAATTATAGAATGATGAGATATCTAGGTTGAAAGAACAAAATAGTCAATTAGATCAGTTGCTTGCATCATGTCAAAAGTAAAATGAATGTTTGAAATCAAAATCATTAGTTTCAAGTTTGTGATGTTTCATGTAGCACAACAGATTTGTAATATCACTCAAGTTGTTTCTGATGAAGAGTGTAAAGATGAACATGATCATATGTTTGAATTTGAAAATACTGTTAGTTGTAACGAGAAGAATATTGGTTTCACAGTTATGCAAAAAATAAGATATATAGGTCAAGGATTAGAAAAACATGGACAAGGAATCATAGAGCCAATTGAGCCAATTATGAGGCCAAAGTATGAAGGTATTGGTTATGTCACAGGTAAAGGGAATGACGTTACAGGTGTTATAGGAACTCTAACAAATTTACAGTTCAAAGAATGCAATGTGTGCAGTGTTATCATTGTAATAGGAAAGGACATACAATGGATAGGTGCTGGGATATGCATCCTTGTCAAATATGAGGTTTAACAAATCATTTTGAAAAGATGTGTGTGGTATAGAGAGTGGACAAATGCATATATGAAAGAATACATGCAAAGGAATTGTGGATGGAGTCATAGATCGAATTGGGAAAAGATTATTGGTATGCTCAAACAATTGCACAAATATTAATATTTGTTTATCAAAGATGAGAGTAATCAAGCAAGGTTTTATAGTTTGTGAAGAGTGACAGATATTGTCTTGTAAGACATCAGCAAAATTGCAAATTTTTGGTTGGATTGTGAGATAGGTCCCAGGATTACGATTGTAGGACATGCTAATGACAAAGAGTTGACTATGTATGGTCATGGTTTGGAGTAAGCACCAGAAGAGTAACTCACGATGGTCACTATAGTTTGATCATCTTTGATTGCATAGTGATTACATTGATGATTGGAGAATGCAGATTCATCATTATTGGGAGATGGTTAGAGTGCTGCAACACGTAATTTGGAGTTTTTTCTTCAAAATGTTCATAATGGGGGAGAAAATATGGAATAATGATCATTATTTTCTAATATATTCACATGCAGATGATCCAATTCATTTTGAAGATGCAATTAAATATGAAAAATGAGTATATGCAATGGATGAAGAAATAGATGTTATAGAAAAGAATAATGCATGGGAGTTAGTGAGTCTTCCACAAGAAAAATATGTCATAGGAGTAAAGTGGGTCTATAAAACCAAAAATAATGCCAAAGGAAGGATTGAAAGGTATAAAGCAAGGTTGGTTGTTAAGGGATACAAATAGTAGCTTGAAGATATTATGATGAAACATATGCCCTAGTTGCAAGAATGAAAACCATGCGGGCAATCTTAGCAATAGAAACTCAACACAATTGGAAGATATATCAAAATGGATGTGAAGTCAACCTTATTGAATGGAGTATTGAAAGAGGAAGTGTATGTGGAGCAACCATCTAGATATGAGGTTCTAGGGCAAGAAAACAAAGTGTATAGGTTGAAGAAAGCACCACAAGCATGGTATAGAAGAATATACTCATATTTGTTGAGAAATGGCTTTAGCAAAAGTGATGGTGAGCCCACTCTCTATATCAAGGCAAGTGATGGTAAGATTTTAATTGTCATCTTGTATGTAGATGACCTAAATTTTATGGGGATGATGATTTTAAAGAGGCCATGCACAATGAGTTTGAGATGATATATTTAAGTTTGTTAAGGTATTTTATAGGCATAGAAGTGAAGCAAATGAAACATGAGATTTTTATCTCTTAAGAAAAAAATATGTAGCAAAGATTTTGAAAAGGTTTAAAATGTAAAACAACAAGTCTGCACTAACATTGATCCACAACCATAGCTTTGAAATTAAGTAAGGAAGATTGTAGTAACAACGTGGATCCAACCCTATACAAAAGCATGATTGGAATTTTTATGTATTTGATAACAACTAGACCTAATATAATGTATGCAATAAGTCTGATTTCTAGATTTATGGAGCTCCAAAGGACACATTGGAAAGGAGCTAAAAAAATCTTGAGTTATGTTAATGGAACCAAGGGATATGGTATTTTTTACACTACAACAAATGAGTTTAGACTGGTTGGACACATGAACAATGATTGGGTAGAAAGTATGAATGATAGGAAAAGAACGTCAAGATATGTCTTTCATTTAGGTTAAGGGGTCATTTCATGGGTTTCCAAGAAACAACCCATTGTTTCTCTTTACACAGTAGATGTTGAATATATAGTAAAAAATGCAATAGCATGTTAGGCTATTTGGCTACGAATAATCCTAGAAGATTTAAAAGAACAACAAATAGGTGGTACAAATATATTTCATGATACTATATCATCAATAATCTTGATGAAGAATCTAGTCTTTCATGGACAAAGAAAACACATAGAAATCAGGTACTATTTCATAAGAGAGCTAATCAATAATGGAGAAATTGTTTTGGAACATTGTAGGTCTAAATAATAGTATGCATATAACTTCACCAAACCATTGGGAAATAAAAATTTTGTGCAACAAAGAGATGGTTTGAGCATTATGGATGTCAGTAGTTGTGATTAAGGGGGAGTGTTGGAAATTAATCCCAACTACTACATTAAACTCCTCCGTATTTTCTTCACTCTCCACACAGTCTCCATATCTTCTCCATTCACTCATATGTGTGGGATTTAAATTCTCCATTTCGGTTTCATTTCCTCTATCTTCACATTCTTTGCATCAGGACAATTTTGAATATCAATTAACTGTTAAAATCTCATTCTTAGATTTTTCCCACACTGTACATTTAATTAGCCAATAGGCTACATATATTGTGAGATTTGACCTAAAACAAGTCTCATGCCTACAAACCACTGTTGATTCATGGGAAAACAAGATTTAGCTACCATATAATTAGCCAATAGGCTACATATATGTTGGTGACGTGGTTTGCCAGCTGTCTTCATTAATCTCCCCTGCCTCTTCCATCTATCTTCTCAACAACCACACTAATTTCTTCTTCCCTCCTTCTATTTTCTTCTTCAATGTTTCTAGACTTCTCTATTTTGTAGTGTATTCGAGAAGCTTCCTCCGGTCTCTTTGAGATGAACTCTATTTTGTAAAAAGGAATGGAAAACACTCTATTTTGGAAGATAGATGAAGAGCATCAACAACTCTATTCTTCACAAGGCATTAATATAAATCTTTGTTTTTGTTTTCAAACAAAAACTCTATTATTTTTTAATATATTTGGTTGAATGTTGTATGTTGTGTTACCCTCATCTCCTACAAACCAGTATCAGAGCACTGTGAAGGGCATAAAGGATTGCGAAGGACATAGAGGGCTTTGCTAAGGAAAAATCTAAATTAGAGGAAGAATTGAGTAAGGAAACTATGGAGAGTGATTACATAGGAGGAAAGAAGGTTTGTGAGCAGATCAAATATAAGCTCTCATATTTGAGAAAATAAACAAAGTGAAGCAAGATTTTAAACAAAGGGAAATATTGAAGTAATTAGAAGCACATAAAAGGAGAAGAGGCTCGTTGGTCTGAAAAGAAGACAAGGGCAAATGCATATTTGGAAGATGCGTAGGTCAATGGAGTCATTGAAGGCATGAAAGGTTGAATAAAGGGGCATAATTTTGTTGTTTGCAATCATGCAAAAGGGTTTTATAGAGATTGGAAAAAGAAACAGAGAAAAGCAAGATTGAAGAAAATAGGAAAAGGGTTTTATTGCAAAGGAAATTTTTATTTTGAAAATCATGGCAAGAACAAGTGGAAGCATTGCACAACAACAGATTCCAATATTTAATGGAAAAAATTATGACTATTGGAGCATAAAAATGAAAACCCTATTTTGCTCCCAGGATGTTTGGGACTTGGTTGAAAATGGGTTCCCTGAACCAGTAGACCAATAAGCTTATCAGGCTCTGTCACAAGCTAAGAAAGATTTGTTGAAAGAAAATAAGAAGGATGCTAAATCATTGTTTATCATTCAGCAGGCAATGGAGGAATCAATCTTTCCAAAAGTTTCAACTCCACAAGATCAAAATAGGCATGGGAAAGTTTTCAAACAGCTTACCAAGGCATAGACAAGGTAAGAATAGCAAAATTACAAATTCTTAGAAGGGATTTTGAAAATCTACAAATGAAGGATACATATTCAATAGATTCATTCTTCACTCATGCAATGGAAATAGTAAATTAGATTAGATCCTATGGAGAAACCATTGGAGATCAAAAGATTGTAGAGAAATTACTTAGAAGCCTACCTACAAAGTTTGATCTAGTTGTAATAGCCATTCAGGAGGCCAAAGATCTTACTCAACTATCAGTAGATGAATTAATGGGATCACTCTTAGTACATGAGAAAATATTAAATTGATCAAGGACATCATCATTAGAGAATGCATTCAAGACCCAACTTTCATTTGGCAGAACAAGAGGGAGATCAAATTACAACAGCGGCAGAGGACATTTTACACCAAGAGGAGGAACATAAAATACAACAATTTGAGAGTAGAAGACCAGCATCAGGTCTGCGTGCTCATTTTACATCAACAAGAGGAAGGGGGGGCAGCCATTCCCATAGTCATCATCAAGGAGAAAGGTATGATAAATCCAACATCTAGTGTCATTATTGCAATAAATTTGGGCATTTTGCATCAGAATGTAGAAAAAGGCAATTTGACATGAATAAGCAAAAGGTACATTTTACAAATGAAAACCAGCCCAACACTAGTGAACAAAACGCCATATTGATAACATGCAATGTAGCACAAGAGAGCTCCAAAGAAGTATGGTTTTTAGATAGTGGTTGTAGTAATCACATGAGTGGGAGTAAGGAGATGTTTGCAAGAATAGATGATTCAGTAAAATCAGAAGTAAAATTGGGGAATGATCAAAGAGTTTCAATCATGGGCAAAGGGTCAATTAACATAAGAACTAAGCAAGGTGAGGAGAAGCATATTTATGATGTACACTATGTTCTTGGATTGCAATACAATCTCATAAGCATTGGGAAACTAGTGCAAAAAGGATATCAAATATACTTTGAAAATGGTGAATGTGTGATTCTAGACAAGAAACCAAGCAATAGGCTGATTGCAAAAGTTGAGATGACAAAAAATAGGATGTTTCCACTTAGAATCCAAAGTGAACTATTCTTAGAGCCACAAGGATTGAAAAAGGTTGCTGAGTTAGCTTCCAAAGCTTCATACAAAAATGAATCTTTGCTATGGCATTTAAGACTTGGGCATTTAAATTTCAAAGGATTATAGTTGTTGTACAAGAAAAGAATGGTATATGGATTGCCACCAATAGAGCCACTTAAGAAAACATGTGAGAGTTTCATATTGGAAAAGCAACATAGGAAAGCATTTCCAATTGAAGAGTCTTATAGAGTAAATCATCCACTTGAGATAGTGCATTCAGACCTTTGTGGACCTATGCAAACACCATCCATAAGTGGAAAACTTTATTTCTTGACATTTATTGATGATTTCAGTAGAAAAGTGTGGGTTTATTTCTTGAAATATAAATCATATGCATTTTCTATTTTTAAGGAGTTCAAAGAAAAATTTGAGAAAGAAAGTGAATATTATATCAAAACATTGAGAACCGATCAAGGTGGAGAGTACATATCAAATGATTTTCAGAATTTTTGCAAAGAAAAAGGCATAAGAAAACAATTTACAGCAAGGTATACTCCTCAACAAAATGGAGTACCTGAGAGAAAGAATAGAACAACTATGGAAATGGCACAAAGTATGATAAAAGAAAAATATTTACCAAATGAGTATTGGGCTTAAGCGGTTGCATGTTCCATATACATTTTAAATAGCTATCCAACAAAGGCGGTGATAACAAAAGGAAGCATAATATAGCACATTTGAGAGTCTTTGGTTGTGTAGCATACTCCTTGATACCTCAAGAGTTGAAAAAGAAACTAGATGATAGAGGAGAGAAGTGTATATTTGTGGGATATAGTGAACAATCCAAGGCATATAAGCTATACAATCCTATCACAAAGAAGCTAATAATAAGCCATGATGTTGAGTTTGTTGAAGAAGCATGGGATGGCAGTATAGACAAAACAACTACAATTGCAGCTAGTGTTCCACAAGAGAATGAAGAGAATGAGACTCAAAGTGTGAATCCTACTACATAAGCAAATGTTCCTACAACACCTTCTAGGGAACCTACCACTCCAAATCCAACTAGTACAGCAAGTAATAACAACAGTGAGTCCTCTAATCCAACACTTGCATCACTAATATCAAGGTCTCTAAACACTTCAAAGAAGACATGTAATCTAAGGGTGATATATGATGAAATACAAGAGGCTGAAAATGATGATTTGTGCTCTAATTTTGCATTCTTGACACAAGTTGATCCAATTACTTTGAAGATGCCATTAAGGATGACAATTGGATTGCAACCATGGATGAAGAAATTCAGTCAATAGAAAAGAATCAAACTTGGGATCTAGTAGAGCTTCCTAAAGGCAAGGATGTGATTGGAGTTAAATGGGTTTACAAGACAAAGTATAATGTTGATGGAAAAGTAGAGAAATACAAGGCAAGAATAGTAGCTAAAGGCTTCACACAATAGTTGGGCATAGACTACAATGAAACATTCGCACTTGTGGCAAGATTGGATACCATTAGAATGGTCTTATCTATAGCAGCTTAAAACAATTAGAAGATTTACCAAATGGATGTTAAATCGACATTTTTGAATGACATTTTAAAAGAAGAAGTGTATATAAAACAACCACTTGGTTATGAAGTTTTGGGAGAATAATATAAGGTATACAAACTAAAAAGGCACTATATGGTTTGAAACAAGCTCCTAGAGCTTGGTACAATAGGATAGATTCTTATTTTGTGAACAATGGGTTTAACAAGTGTGGCAATGAACCAACTTTGTATGTCAAAATGAACATGATGAAGGAGAAATCTTGATAGTGTGTTTGTATGTAGATGATTTGATATTCACAGGTAACATGCCATTTAACTCATTCAAGGAAGCCATGGAAAGAGAATTTGATATGACTGATTTGGGGATCATGAAATATTTTCTTGGTATAGAGGTAAGTGAAAATGATCAAGGCATTTCTATATGTCAAAGCGAGTATGCTAATGATTTGTTGAAGAGATTTAAGATAGCAAATGTAAATCAAGCACCTACTCCCATTGCATTGGGCTTGAAACTTAGCAAGGATGACAAAATTCCTAGTGTTGATGCAACCTTATTCAAAAGATTAGTTGGCAGCCTTATGTATCTAACCGCCACAAAACCGGATATCATATATGGGGTTAGTCTCGTTTCTAGATTCATGGAAAAACCAAAGGAATCACATTGGAAAGCTAGAAAAAGAGTTTTATGATATATAGTTGGAACAAAGAGCTTTGGAATCTTGTATACATCTTCAAATGACTACAAACTGATTGGATATACAGATAGTGATTGGGGAGGTAGCATGGATGATAGAAAAAGCACTTCAGGATATATCCTTCATCTTGGATTGGGTGCTATCTCTTGGGCATCAAAGAAACAACCAATTGTGACACTCTCATCAGCTGAAGCAGAATATGTTGTAGCCACATTAGCAGCTTGCCAGGCAGTTTGGATGAGAAGAGTACTTTCAGATTTGGTGCATCCACAAGAAGAACCTACAAAAATTTATTGTGATAATAATTCAGCAATTTCCTTATCTAAAAATCATGTATTTCATAAACGGAGCAAGCATATAGATACACGATATCATTTTATACAAGAATTGGTGAACAATGGTGACATATATCTTGAGTTTTGCAGGTCCAATGAACAACTGGCAGAGATCTTCACAAAGCCACTTGCAAAGAAGGTTTTTGAGCATCTCCGGGAAGGAATTGGAATAGAAGACATATATGGCAGTGAAGATTAAGGGGGAGTGTTGTTGACGTGGTTTGCCAGTTGTCTTCATTAATCTCCCCTACCTCTTCTGTCTATCTTCTCAACAACCACATTAATTTCTTCTTCCCTCCTCCTACTTTCTTCTTCAATGTTTCTAGACTTCTCTATTTTGTAGCGTATTCAAGAAGCTTCCTCTGGTTTCTTTGAGATGAACTCTGTTTTGTAAAATGGAATGGAAAATACTTTGTTTTTGGAAGATAGATGAAGAGCATTGGCAGCTCTGTTCTTCACAAGGCATTAATATAAATCTCTTTTTCTATTTTTAAACAAAAACTCTGTTCTTTTTTAATATCTTTGGCTGTATGCTGTATGTTGTGTTACCCTCATCTCCTACAATATAGTATGAAATTTGAGCCTGAAACAAGTCGCACGCCTGCAAACCATTGTTGAGTTATCAGAAAACAAGTTTCAGCTGCTGTTTAATGGTAAACCAGCTACCGTTTAACAGTAAAAGCCTCCAAAATATCAGATATTGATTTGACAACTGGATGGGAACATTCTATTTCCATTTGTAGTGTTTAGTCAATTTGATGGCAACTTTTTTTTATTTGCATTGCTTTATACTTTCAATCTGTATGCAAATATTTTATAATCAATAATACTTAATTTCTTTAAGAAAAAAATCTAAATTTGCTTAAGTTTATTTCATTCAATTATTTAACATTTATTATTAATTGTTTAATATAACCAAATGTAATTGGAATTTGCATACACAAACACATACTCTCTAACATATAAACATACATATAGTTTTCTACCAGCGTAATCCTTGAACCTAAGAAGTGCTAATTGTGATTAGTTGCTCTATTGCTGGGCATATACCTTGCGTGAAGTCAGTTTTATAATGTATGCTTTGAAATAGAAGAAAAAGCAGTCAAGGTTGCTGTAGAAACAGTTTTAGTGTTGTAAACGAACAGGAGACTCTGCTATGCTTTTCTGAGTAAAAGGAAAGAGCAGCAGCTCTGTGTTTGGTTTTATGTTATCAGACATTGTATGTTTTTTGAAATATATATAAATATATAACATTTTGCAGCTCATCTCTGTTTTTTATCTTTGTTTATATCTCTGTTATTTTGTTCTCTGTTTCTCCTTTGCCTCTTCCTTCATTGCCAATATTCCATCCTTATATTCAACTGTTTCATCATTGAGCATCTTGAGCAATTTTCTCTCTATAAAATTATCATTTGACGCCTCAATCACATTCCATGTGATCACCATACAAGCACTCAGAGATATAATACTTGATGTAGAATGCAACTCCCACGAAAAATAGCATACATAATCTTTTACTTTAGGCTTCATATGCTGGATACCACTTCTTTATTTTCTATTAGTACTGATAATCTGTTACTAGGTTCAACCTATGTCTATCAATTGTCTTTCATTCTATCATAGGTGCTTGCTTGCACTTATGGATATATGACTAAAATTTCATACCAACAAGGAATCTTTCTGTTTTGATTCCATGGCCTCTCATGATTATGCTCAGGTTCTGGACAGAGGTCTGTGTTATATAGGAAAACCACATGATCCTTTTGTCACTGATTTGGGGACTTCACAATAGAAGACATAAATTCTTTCCCACATTTTGGGTTTACTTCAGCTTCCAATGTATGTTCTTGCAACTCTAACCTTGTATGGAAAGACTTAAACCCACCATTAACATATTTATTTTTCCATGACATATTTTTATTATTGATTCGATAGCGCCGACTCTTGTTAAACAAGAGCCTACACCCACGTTCAATTATGCAATTAATGAATGGTCACACCCTATTTAATCCTTTAAAATTTCATGTTATAGTTTTTGACAAAACTTCTCTTTAAATTACACAAATATAGAATGGTCTACGCTTCTATATATTTTGAGATACACCATCTTTTATGAGTTGCAATGAGGAAGAGTGCTGATAATGAATGAATGGTCTACGCTTCTATATATTTTGCAATACACCATCTTTTATGAGTTGCAAGGAGGAAGAGTGCTGATAATGGTTGTGGACTCTGGCTTTATGCCCGTTAATTACATTTGCTTAAAAGTTAGCAAAGCTTCCTAACAAAAACAATTACATGCATAACATTCAAGCATTGAAATTCATAATACCACATTTATTTGAGACCTTCTATCAAACAATATGCAGTTTTCTTTTGCTTCCACAAGTCGCAGACACGTCTATCATTCAAATAAAATCTCCTTCGATTATGCTTTGAAGGATGTTGATAACCCATTTTATATACTCACCCTTATGCTGCTTCAAAGGAAATTAGTTTCTAAAGGTGTGTCAGAAGTCGATGAGGTTTTAATAAACCTCCTCAGGCTTCGACAGAAGTTATAAAACCAGCCAAAAATAATGATGAATACCTTAATACAGAACTTTATCTGATCAACAATCATTACTGGGTTCATAGATTTGACTATATCCTCCACTTCTAAGCTGGTGAGTTTTGAGTGCTCAAGTGATTAGGCTACCCATTTGTCGAAAATTTGTCCGTTATTCCTCAAGGTAGTATTTGCCTCATCTTCTGCCTAATCAACATACCTTGTCATCTCTCGTGTAAATAATCTTGAAACTTCAACTGACATTGTAGCAATCAGTCTGTTTGGATCATCCCACTGATTTTTAATCGGATCCATTATTGGGAATCAATTTGGAACTTCAAAATCATCTTTCCACATCATATGGAGTAAGCCCAGCCATGGATTTGTCGGACATGACTAGCTCTCGAGTAATCCTTTAAACTTTTAGGATGATGAACCTCATCAATTACTTTATCATCGTCGATATAATTTTCTCTGCATAACGACCACCCTATGCATTTTCAGGTACCCTAAAGTGGCATAACCTTGTTGCATCATATCCTCCCTAGGATAAAACATAGACAATGTAGATTCCTTGTCGTCGGGAGGCAACAAAGGGATACCATGTAAGTCAAATCAGGGAAACAAATGAGCTAGAAGCATGGGACCAGCTTTATGTACGACCAACAATCTTTTATTCTCAATAGAAACCTTTCTTGCATACATCTGTTGCTCTTCCTCTGTAAAAAGCAAACCCATGTTTTCAAATAATCATTTATCTAGTGCATCAATAATATCTTTGTTGGAAATTACCTTTTGATCCTTCCTTATAGTCATAATAGTGGGGACCCATTGACAAGATTTTGTAAACCTGGTACATAATACAATCTTTTCAAAAATTACATCCTTTGCTAAGCGCTTGTTAGATGTGTGAACAGAAAAGATCTTTACACACTCTTCCTTTGCAGGCAAACCTATATACATATAGTTGGATGCGTTTCATAAATTCATCACCTAGCTCATCAGGTTGATTGTTGGATCTTAACAAGTGCTCTTCCGGATTGTTGGGAAATGTAATTTCTCCCTCAAATGAGATGTAAAATATTAATTAAATTAGAAGTTTCTAGAGGTTCCAGCTGGACTAGAGATTAAGAATTAAGTAAAATTTGGTGAAGTTCTAGAAGTTATTTTTATGTCGGTTAGGGTTGGATAAATTCTAGAAGTTTAGGGTTAGGTAAATTCTAGAAACTTATTTTATGTCGGCCGAGTTAAAATAATATGTCAGCCTATATTCTAGATTATTCTAAATGTATCTAAAGTCCTCTATATAAGAGGCAGATGTAAACCATTTTTGGACAAGCAATTCAATACAAATATTTGGAGCAGCAACTCGTGTTTTATTTGTGTGTGTGTTTATTCTTTAATTGTTGAGTTTATATTTGTTTATTGTTGTTGATCTGTGTCCATCCACCCCTATCAAATTGGTATCAGAGCCTATGGTAGAAGACCCTGGAGAGTAGACGGTTGTGGAGAGAAAAATATCAAAGCCAGATTGTTGTAAAGTGAAGAATACAGTGTTGCTAAAGATTGGTATGAGTATTGGCTTGAGAATTTATGAAAAGTTTTTTTTTTTTTTTACAGAAAGGATTGTCATAGTAAATCTATGTTGCCCTAGTTAGGGTTTGGTACATTTTTTGTTGAAATTTTCAGATTACAGAAATTATGTTTTAAAAAAAAGAATTGTGAGATGACATGTGTTAAAAATTTGTTGAAAGTGATGATTTTTGAAGTTTGAAAAAAGATTGCAACAAGGGTTTCAAAAGGTTACAGTGAGTTGAAGGAAATTGTGGAAGAGTGAAGGCAGGCAAAGATTGCAAAAGTAAGGTGAGTTTAATTATTTGTTTCAATGGGAAAAATTGGAAAAAGGGTTAAAAAAGAGAATGAAAATTTAGTGGTTGAAAACAATGTTTTGGAAGAAGAATTAACAAAGCTTAAAGAACAATTGGATATTGTTAAAAAGAATAATATATTATATTTTGAAATTAATAAAGAGATGCAGAGAGAAAAGTGTAAACTTTTAGATGAAAATTATAATCTTGAAAAGGAATTGGAGGAAGTTAAAGATAAAAGTGAAAAGTTAAAATTATTTGATGAGGTGAAAAAGAGGAATGAAGAGTTAGAGGAAAAGTTAAAATTGTTTGAGGAGATCAAAAAAAAGAATGAAGAACTGGAACAAAGAGTGAAATTGGTTGATGACTTAGAAGAGAAATTAAAGAAATTAGAAGAAGCAAATAGTTTGCAGATGAAAGAAATTACAAAAGTGAATGAATGTTTGAAGTCAAAATTGGTTCATGATGTTGCATGTAATACAGATGACTTGAATTTTTCATTTGATAAATGTGATTTTGCTGAAGAAATTTGTGATAAAAATTGTCAAAATGATAATGTTGTTAGATGTAATGGCAATGAAATGAATGTTGGTTTAAAGATCATGAAAAGAATGAGATACAAAGGTAAAGGTTTAGGAAGACATGATCAAGAGATGAGAGAGCCAATTAAGTCAATAATGAGGATAAAGCATGAAGGTCTTGGATATGTGACATGTAAAGGAAATAATACAAGTGTAACCAAATTTGTTAAAGAAATGGAATATGTGCAATGTTGTCATTGTAACAGGAAAGGACATAAAAATGATAGATGTTGGGATTTACATCCATGCAGAATTTGTGGTTTGAAGAGTCATTCTGAAAAGACATGTTGAAACAAAGAGTGCAAGAAGGATACTATGGTAGATTGTATGAAAATGGATTGTGGATGGAATTATGGATCAAGTTGGCAAAAGATGGCAGGCATGTTCAAAAGGTTGTTTAAGTGGAAATGTTCTTATGCCAAAGATGAAAGAAATCAAGAGAAATTTGTTGGTCTAGCAAGACGTCAAAGAAGATGGAAAGATACAAATAGCGAGTTCACAAAAAAGAGGACTTCCAGTTTGAAGTTATGAAAATTTGAAGTTTGAATGACTGCCGCAACAGTGGGATGAGAGTTGAAAAGAGTTGAGGAAAGAGATCTATAGATCATAGAGATGGTTTGAAGTTTGAAGACTTGGACAAAGACAAAGGCATCATCAGGCATGAAGATATCAAGCAACGAAAAGGATTTGCAAAGTCACTAGTCAAGAGCAAGGAAATTTATGCAACAATGTTTGAGGTCGAAATTAGGGAGTAGTGTTGGGAAATGTAATTTCTCCCTCAAATGAGATGTAAAATATTAATTAAATTAGAAGTTTCTAGAGGTTCCAGCTGGACTAGAGATTAAGAATTAAGTAAAATTTGGTAAAGTTCTAGAAGTTATTTTTATGTTGGTTAGAGTTGGATAAATTCTAGAAGTTTAGGGTTAGGTAAATTCTAGAAACTTATTTTATGTCGGCCGAGGTAAAATAATATGTCAGCCTATATTATAGATTATTCTAAATGTATCTAAAGTCCTCTATATAAGAGGCAGATGTAAACCATTTTTGGACAAGCAATTCAATACAAATATTTGGAGTAGCAACTCATGTTTTATTTGTGTGTGTGTTTATTCTTTAAATGCTGAGTTTATATTTGTTTATTGTTGTTGATCTATGTCCATCCACCCCTATCACAGATATCAGATTGTAAAGTTTTTGCAATGTACAAGGGTTCTGCCATTAAAGCAATATCAATTCTAAGACCAACCATCATCCTTCCACCAATTAATATTGATGGAGATGGTACCGGAGCCATAAGAAGGGAACCTAAAAGAAAAATTGTGTTAGCAATAAACCTAAGACCTTTGAATAGCTTCAGGAAAATTCATCCCCAACAATTCACTGTCAGAAAATTCACTGCCAACAATTCACCATCAGAAAATTCACTGTCATGACAAATTCACCTCATGGAAAATTGACCACCAGCAATTCACTGCCATGGGTAATTCATTACATTAACATTTTTATTATCATAAATCAAATTTTCTAATTGTATATGCGATGAATTATCCATGGAGATGAATTGCTGGTGGTGAATTTTTCACATGGTGAATTTGTCATGACGATGAATTTTCCAATGGTAAATTGTTGGCAATGAATTGTTGTCGGCGAATTTTCCTAAAGCCCTGTTGAACATCAACTACTAAGAGCAATACATCTGTGGCAATCTGCTCAATATTTTGTCAAATATAGTCAAGAGTATATGATGCAGGAGCATCCAGTGGTGTAAGGGCAATATTGCATCACCCAAAAATAGTTAAATTTCAAGTTTCTCGATTTTTAGATGTCTTTATATTTTTGGATACCCTTTTCGTCATAATGAAATTCTCAATTTACGGTTTTTATTTTCTATTCCTGGGTTGAAAGATATTGCAGTTTTAGTTGCCTAGATTTGCACCTAAAAATCTTCCGAGTTAGATTTGAGTCACTTAGAGTTCCCGGATCGGCCCAAAAAATTTTAAAATTGACGTACGTAATTTTGAGCGCGTTGTTGACTTCGATACCTTTCCAACGGTTCAAACGGTTCGCGAATCAGAGTCCCAGATCAAAAGTTATGGCCCTGGGAAGTTGGCGCACTTTCTAGAAGATACAATTGCAAATGTTCTTTTGAAATTTGAACTTCAAGTTGTAATTTTTCAGCGCCAAACCGCCTAAACTCAAATTTGAATGTTATTTTGGCTCCAAACTAAAGAGGAGCTCTATTTATGAGCGGGTTTCTAATTTTTGGGTAACTTTTTTTTGGGGACAAACTCGCATATTGCGAAAAGGGTGATTCTGTAGCTTTCTGTAACTTGCATGTGTTGTAAAACTTGGGGATTTGAGATCCTCTGCATGTAAGAAGTTCCATTTTCTGAATAATAAAATTATTCTTTTGTTTGTGGGTTATTTTCTGTGTTTCGGGTTGTGCCCTCATCAGGATAAAGCTCATTAGTTTCCAGATGTATAGCTTTTGTTCATACTTCATCTAGATTGTGTACTACACACTACAAAGCAATATTTAAACAAGCATTCCTTATCAGTAGTGTGCCCTCATCAGGATAAAGCTCATTAGTTTCGAGATGTATAGCTTTTGCTCATACTTCATCTAGATTGTGTACTACACACTACAAAGCAATATTTAAACAAGCATTCCTTATCAGTAGTTGTAATAAAATTAGGCTCTAAATCGCACCTATACCTGAGTAACTCGATCCCCATTAACCAGTTCCTTTTCATGATGATAAAATATTCCTGGATTACACAGGCCTTCTAGTAATGTGAAAGCTGATTCAGGAAGAAAAGGAGCTTCACCCTGCAATTTGCTCGACGATTTGTCAGAAGGTGGTTGAGAATCTCGTAGAGCTTGAGCCACAATAAGAAGAAAATTTTCATAAACTGATGAGATAACTTCAGGTGAACAAGTTCATTTAGCTGAGACACAATATGTTCGTATAGATGATAGAGAACATGCAACGTTAGATCATGTCCTCGCATACTCTGCTAACATTGCCCTTATAATACCACAAGCGTATGAATATCCCAAATATTATCAGTATCGTGTGCATGAACGATATGGGCTTCCGAATAGTTCAGGAATTTCTTATGCTTCAAGAAGTTACGTTCATGTTGAATCGCATTGATGAAACCTTTCTTGTTAAGCTTTGATGGATGTCCTAGGAGCTCGTGTGACGTTTTATGTAGAGAGGAGTTTTGAAACATATGTCCAAACTTTGATTGGTTCTCCCAATTATTTGGGAGGGTTTAAAATCTTAAACAATTGACTGTAATTTAAACCAAAAAAAAAGGTTTTGATAACCATGTCGGTCCCGACAATGATTATAAAATCACTTAAAACTTCTAAGAAACACTTCATTTTTAGAATTGAAGAGTTCTATAATCTTTTAAAGCTCCAAATTTTAAAATAAAATCCGGATACTCTTTTATTTCAACTTTGCAATAACAATTCTCATTGATCAATGTGGGAAATTGGAAATTCTGTAATTTTTGATTGGAAGAACATTTTTGCACAAAAAATACAAGACCATTCATAATAACTTTTAAAAGAACCATGTTGATTTATTTTTCTCAATTATTAATGAAACTCATGCTTTAATTGCACAAACTACCTAATGGAAACTTGAAAAACTAAAATATCCTAAATAGAAAGGTGTTTTGGCTTACAAAATTGCCACAACATGCTTAATTAATTTACACAAATGATTTCCTTCCAGCTTGAAAGGTTCTTATGATTTAATTGCTTTGGCTTGACACGGTCAAACAACATGGAGAAACATGTGTCACTAATCTTTTGCAACAACATAGGAAAATAAGAATATCGAGTTTGACAAATGAGTTGAAACTTGAGTTGGTTAAACATACTTGGATCGACTGAGTTATCATAATGAGGTTCAACACATTACAAAATTTACCAATTTTGAGGCAAAATTTTAAAATTTGGTGCAATCAAATATAGGGCTAACAACTAGCTCTAATTGGGGACAAGGACATTGTAGACATATCATGAACCTAGAATATTTGGCTAGGATCAATGCTTTAAATCCATTAGACTATAGAGTTAGGAAACTAACAAAACTTGACTAGTGAGAGAACCCTGACACAATGGTACACACGACTAAAAGAATAGAGACTATAAAATAGAAAAGAAAAAAATCCTACTTAACTTATGTACAATTTAAGGGACTCATACTACAAACTACTCCAAGATGATTACATGAATCCATTAATAGGTTGAGAGAAATAGGCACCTACGGGAAAAAAAAATGGATGGTAAGAAAGGAGTGCCTGAAAACCAAAGTACTAGGTTACAATTATTGTGGTGAGAGATCTAGAATAATGTCTTGTAAACACTCTCAAAAAAATATGTTAGGCTCGAATATCCATTCTACATTATAGACTTTCAAAGTTTGTAGGATTGAATTTATGTGGCCCTGTGTAGTATTATTGGAATATTCTTACATAAAATTTAGTATACTACTATACCATATTTGCGTAAACTCTTGATCAATGGAGTTAGAAGAAATTAACCCACAAATTGGACATCCCTTGCATAAACTATGTGATGATCTAACCCCTTGATGACTATCTATGAAAGTGCTTTCATCTACAATTACTAGAGGGTTAAGGCATATATCTTCACCATAAACAAAATCATCATTTTAAGCCTCCAAACACCAACTTGGAATATAGGCATCATGGGAGAGTTCAAATCATTACCAACTCCCTTAGGTTCAAATTTGAGTTATCCAATTTTTTTATTTCTTCTTTCATTGTTATGTACTTCACTTAATGAATGAACATGATAATAAGTAAGAGGATGAATGGAATGAACTAGAGTTTGCATAATAGTATATTTAAAGTGAAAAGACAATAGGATGATTCATTACAGGTCTTCGTGTAATATTTCCTCTTCATAATATTCGTCAAGAAAATGAAATTCTTTATATTCTATCTACAAGCATGACAAAGTATGAATGTTTGATGATTCACCTTCAAATAATTTTCATTCAAAATTATCTTTGATTTCATTATGGCTCCCCATGTGCATTCATTCCAAGGAATTTGAAAGTTTCATACTTAGTTTGCATAAAAGTTTGGGAAAGATCACTTGATTTATTTTTATTTTCTCTCTCTAAGTTGACCTTCAATATTTATTTTCACAAAACTATTCACTAAATCTATGTCAAAAGTTTCAAAATATAAATAATTATTTCTTTGGAGTTCTAAGAAAAATACATTAATGCGTATTTATTTTTGTTTTCCTCCTTATTGTTCATGTTGTCAATACTGTCTAATATTCATTACACCTGAACTAGTCACTACATTTCTTGGTTGAATATGATGGTTGTCCATATTTCCCTAGGGAATAGAAGAGGAATTATCACTTTAATCTTTGAGGGAGATTTTTGAACCACCATCACTAATCTCAATGTATAAATCAATGTTACAAGACTCAAACTTGCCTTAGGCTTGATGTCCAAACTTGGTATAGACTCAACAAAGACTTTGAAAATTGAAAAGCCCATAAAATTTAGAGATTTTCAAGGATTTAAAACTTGTTTCATGCACCCTTTAATAAATAAACCTTAAAGAAACAATAACCTCATCAAATAGAAGCTACTTTGATCGAACATACACAACAATACATTGATCACATAAGTATAAACATAAATTTTAGGTGAAGGGAATAACACATTTAGAATTTTAGATATATAAATATTGTCAAATGAATACAAAACTCATGGAATATAAAATCCATGGCATCAAAAGTTTGAAAAAAAAACAAAAAAAAGAAGTCTATGGCTCAAAGGAGCTTGCATCACTTGGCCCTCCTATGTGGGCATCTGAGATAGTTCCTAAATGATGATGCAACCATGATATTTTTTAGAACCAAATCTTTCCCACCATGCATATGAGATGAGAAAAAGAACAAAATCAATCTTCTTGTCTAACTTTAATTTTTAATATTTAATGTCAATAGTGGCATAATGTGATGGTTAAGTTGTGATGTTGTTATTCTTTCTATCAAGGTATAAACCCCATTGGGGTGTTATTGTTGAATGCTTATATTAGAGATGAGGTCCCCCATTTGTGACCTCACTAGTTCATAGCTCTAGGTAAAAGTAATTCACCCCTTTTAAAAAAGTTTCAATATTTAATAATAATGTAAAAAAAAACTTAAATTATGCCCTCAATATATTTTTATCTAGCTACAATGTCAACTAAGTTTCCAAGTTGCATATATCTTCTACAAATAAATATCCTTGTGTAAGTCTAAATATCTCAATATTGGTGACTATTTATGCTCCAACACTAGAATTAAGAATCATTTGTTCTATGACTATGTATATCCCACTCAGAACCTCCCCATTCACATTGAAATTTGAAATCATGGTGAAATTAGAATTTTGGATTGAAGAAATAAGCGACTGTGTGTAGGGGATTTTGAAGCTTGAGGTTCCATTATCTATCAATTAATTCCAAAATGGGGTGATACTTATCCTAAAATCCACATAAATGGATCTGTATAAGAGTGAATTTTCAGCCTATGTGCAATTCCCCTTTTTGCCTTTGTCCACCTTAGAAAACCAAGTCAGATGTTTAATTCCACCTAAGCCCACTATTGGCATCACACTTGGCCCCTGTTTTGAGCATCGGTAGAGGCATTTCTGTCAGAGATGCATGTGCGACACGCAGACGTCTGGGCAGTGCACTTACATCCCTGGAAGATTCTTGCAGCTGAGCCAGCAAAGGCATTACTCTTCTCATTGGCAGTGAATTTGTAACGCCTCCTTCGACCGACCGATCCGAATATGGTCATTTTCTTCCTTCATTCCTTCATATCCATTTATTTTCCACATTCACTAAAAAATTCTTCAGCAAATCAAGAGTCTTCTAACATTCAGTTAAACTCCATTCTATCACTCCACAAGCTCACTTTCACTCACTTCAAGCATTTCAAGCATTCCATTGTAGCAACATCTCACTCTGTCAACTTGGTAGAGCACATTTGGGACCACGCCATTGCAGCAAAGGCTTGAGTTCCTCTCATTTCTCCCCCAAGCAGCCTTGAGTGCTCTTGGTGGAGGTGGTAAGCTTCCCTCTCCTCTCCTCTATCACTTGGCTGAGTAGCATAGCACTACTTTGTAGTGTTTGTATCCCCTTTACTTTATCACTTCTTTATCTTGTTTCCTTAGCTGTCTATGGAGGTGGAAACACCTAAACAGGGATCTGATGAGGCAAGCCCCTATACAACCACCCAACATTTTCCCCCTTTCTATGTGCAGGAGTACGTGTTCTTCGAAGGATCAACTGGTGAACGAACTTCTTGGTAAAATCCTCCTTGCCCTTGTCACTCTTGTATTTCTACTTTACAACATTAGAGAATACTTTTTTTATTTGTTAGTGTCATTCTGGCCCTTTAGTTAGTCAGTTGGGCCGTTAGTATTTTTAGCAGGTTTGACCTTGTCTCTACTATTGTCTGGTCATACGGACGCCATCACACTTTAGAGACGCCAGCACGTCGTGCTATTGTCCAAAGACTATGCTTTCGTCTTCAAACAAAGAGCTCCCTGAGATGTAGAGTTGAACCTGAAAACTGGCTCACCTAGCCCCGCATTGAAACTCAGGATTGCAGAGTGGTTGTAGGACATCACAGTCCTCATCATTCTCATCTTTATAACCCTAAACATTGCACTTAGCTAAGGTAAGTTAGGGCAGCCTCTTGCATCTTGACCCTTCATTACCTGGGGTCTTGCACATGGTGGTCCCCCTCTCTTACATTTTTGGTGAACTTGACGTGAACCAACATCTATTCATCTGTTGGTGATTGGGGCTTCCCTCAGGTATTTCAAGAATTGTTGTGTCCTTGGGTGTTGTGAAATTTTATGAGCATCACAACCCAATCCATAACTTTTGGGAATATCATGAGGAGAAGTGTACGGAACCTCTCGATGGATAGGACGAAGGTCTCGCTTGGTCTCTCTACAGGCCTATTCTCTAGTCTTGTCATTAGCTTGGTTGCACAGGTGTAGTTATCAAGGAATGAGATGGGATTCACTGACGAAACTAATCACATTCCCACTTCTCCTACGTCTCCCACACCATCATCAGTGGATGAGCATGAGGCCATTCAAATCCCTAATGAATATGTGTCTACCCTTGCAAAAGGGTTGGGCGACCTTGAAAACCATTTGGAAAGAAATTCGAAGATGGCTAGAGCCATTTGGGTTGTTAGTGAACTAAAGCATATGATGGGTAAAGATCAAATAGGCGTAGAGCTTCTAAGTAGTCTCCTCGATCTTTCCAAAGAGTGTGCTCCTTCAGAAACCCTAGCTTCGCATAAGGAGTCACCTTCGAAGAGCGTGAGGGACAATTAGGGGTATCAATGCCTCCCACTTCTGTCTACATGGTTGATACGGTCCCTTCCATTAGTATCCCTTCCATCCCTAATCAATCGGAAACTATCAAGGTGAATAAGGTCTGGTTGGGGTTTAGGTTTACCCCTTCTGTCACCTCTGGTGGTGGAGGTTTTGGTGGAATAGGTGGTCAAGGCTTTGGTAGTGGTGGTAGATTCGGTAGCTGAGGTGGTGCTGGCGGAGGCAGTTCCGGTGGAGGTCATGCTAGTGGTTCCATTGGAGGCCCTACTGGCGGTGGTGGCTTTGGTAGTGGCTCTAGCAAAAGTCACACCGGTGGCAGTTCTAGAGGTGGACTTGGCAGTGGTTCTGAAGGAGGTTCCTCTAGCCCTCTATCTTCTAACAACCCTATTCTAAACACTTTTCTTTAGAACATGGTTAAGATGCAGAGCCAGTTGGTGAGCCTTTCCCAGGCCTCTGCCCAGCCTATCTTCTTGCCTTTCTTCTGACATAGCCCATTGTCGGTTGCTATCTTGAACACTCCCTTTCCTAAGGGAATGGAGATACCTAAATTTGAGAAGTTTGGTGGCAAAGGAGATCCCCAGACACATGTGTCTGCCTTTAATTCCCTTTGCACCGACTTCTTCCATCATGATGCATTGATGGCTAAACTATTCCCCCGATCTTTCAAGGACACAACACTCGAGTGGTACTGTTCCTTGCCTAACAATTCTATTTTCTCATTTGATCAACTTGTAAATCAGTTCCTTAGACAATTCCAGGCAAACATCGGGCCGAAGATGACCTTTTCAGATCTCATCCGATGTAAGCAAGGAGATAATGAAAAGATTGCCGATTTTATAGCGCATTATCAAGCACTTCTTTCAAAAATATCATATCAGTTCCCTGATTCTGATGTGCAGAAAGTATTCATATGGAACTTATAAAGGCCTTGGCAAGAGAAGTTCTCCCTTATGAAATACCCTTCTTTCGCGCATTTGTGTGTGGCCTTACGAGAATACTAGTAGATGGTTGCTCAGTTCCGGGGGTCCTCCTCGTGCTCTCGTTCTGAAGGAAAGTCCATCATATCAATCTCTAGGAAGGGTAAAGCCATTGCGAATGTAGTAGTCGCTATTGATGACAACAACCTCAAACGCAACTGAAAATTCATGAAGTTTTATGAATCTTATACTTCCATCTTGCAGAAGTTGTTGAAGGATAAGATCGTAACTTTTCTGATCCCTAAGCCTATTAAGGAACCTTACTCTAATTGGTATGATGGGAGCACTTATTGTCAATACCATCGTCTTAATTGACATGATACCAAATGATGTATATGGCTACGTCACGAGATACAAGACTGCATCGAGGACGGTACCATTCATCTCGATGGGAATAAACAAAACACTAACAAATCAATGGCAAAGGAAAATAGTGAATTGCAGATATACACAGACCTGTTTCTGTTACACTCTGCTAACATGATTGTTGATCCCATTGATTATGTCACCCAACTTGAGGCCTATGTTAATATGGTCATGGTAACTTCCATTGTTCCACCCGCATCCGATTCGTCGAATATTACATTTACATCACAAGATTTACCCTTGAATAACAAACCTTCACCTCTCTACATTCCTGCTCATGTCAATGGTAACATTGTGATAGGAGTCTTAATTGACCCTACAAGCTGTGTGAATGTTATTACTAAAGAAACATTAGTATTGAAGTCACCAAAAAAGGAAAAAGATGAAGAAATGAAATCTACCATCCGTACTCATGATGGTATGAGTCTTAAACCTTATGGCTCGATCACTTTGTCTATCCTAGTTGGACCTAGGACTATTGACATAGTCTTCGATGTCATCCCAGAGTCAGATTTGTTCATAGTGAAGCTAGAAATTCCTTGGTTAGCTTCCATAAATGGGATCGCCTCTGTTATCCACAAATGTTTAAAATTTTCCCATGAGGGTGTCGTGCATGTAGTGCATGACACTAGATATTAGCCCTTGGTATCTCGTGGTGGATATTCATTGGATCACTTCTGTACCTCTCTGGTCGGTCCGCTTCCTGCAAGGATGGAACTACTTTACAAGAACTATGTGAAGTATAAAACTAGGGGAAAAGGGGAGCCAAAGCTGACCCTTCTTGTGATAGAGCAATCGGTTGCCTCCTCTTCCCAGGAAGAGAAGAAGAAGCCCACGCCGACTACTATTCCTTCCCCAAAAGGGAAGGAGAAGTCCATGCTGACACCCTCTCCTTCCCACAAAGGCAAAGAGAAGGCTATATTGTCCACTCCCTCTTCCCTGAAGAAAGAGGACAAGCCTATAACGACTCCCTCTCCTTCTCGCAAAGGTAAAGAAAAAGAAACTTTTTCCTGGACTACCACATCCTCTCCCCTTTCCTAGGAAGAGTACTGGATGAGCAGACCCAGTGGCTACCCACTGGGTCTAATAATCCCTCCTTGGCGTAGGCCCAAGATTAGGATCGTAGATCTCCCTAATGAATTTCCTGGACCGTGGTATTATTTATACAATAGAAAGAAAGGTTCTCATAGAGAATTCGATCTATGACCTCCTACCGCTCCTGCTTCCAAGGCAGTGAGTTGAAAGAGGCCTGCTACCGAGGCTCTTGAGTCGACTCCTCCTGTTGCTCCTCAGCCTGTTCCCCCTTCTCCCATACAGGAACCTGTTCCTCCGCCTGAAACGACCATTGTGGATGTCCCTATGGTTGAGCAGGAACCTCCTGTCCCTTCGCAAGCTCTGGATTCTAACTCTAAGAGCCGTAGAAACTGCCTTGCACATGAGCGCAAGCTCTAGTGAAAGGCTCTCCTGGCTGAGCAAGCCACGTCACAACAAAAGGAGGAAGGAACGACTGCTCCTATTTTAGGAGCTCCTGCATCATCTTCTTCCTCCCTTCCTTTTGTTTCTCTTTAGTCTGATCTGCTCCCAGCTTCCATTGTAAACACGAATGTGCCTAACCCTAAATGGGTATAGGTTTTTATCACTCCTTCGACGGAGCCACCTTTGTTGATGTCCCTCATAGACATTTAGCCTGTCCCAAAGCCCATGGATATGGTTAACACTTCGGTCTTATCCATTGCAGTTCTTTCTTCCTTTTCATCTGCACCCCTAGCTTCATCTATGGGGAGTTCATCTCCTCCAACGAAGAAAAAGGCGGAGGGTGGTCCTTCCAGCAATGAAGGACGTAAGAGGAGTCCACCTTCTTCGCAAGGTGGTCCTGTGATGACTTGTTCTATCCTTGTGATAGAACCAATCCTGACTTCCCCTGAGTTTGTCACCGCTCCTGATTCATTCAAAAAACTTAGCAGTGAACCTCAGACACAACCTGCCTCATCCATTGAGAATAGGCATGGTGCTCCTATGGGATGCATATTTAATTGTGTGGACGAGGTCTCGACCTTTTCAGTGATCTTCGTGAAATCATTAACCTTGACTCCACAAGAGCTCGGCAGAGAGGACCTCGAGGGGCCCTCTACCTTAGCCTTTGTTGTGGGAGGGCCAGATGCCCCTCCTCTTAACATCCCACCATTGTAGGCTTGTCCTCCTTCCCCTTATGAGGATTTAGATTGGGAAGCAGACAACCTCTTGGCCGATCAGTGTTAGGAGGAGGCCCCTTTTCTTGATCTTGTGTGTGTGTGTTTTGTGATGTGTTCCCCCGTACTCGTGCTATGTGTGTCTAGATGAACCTCGTCACCCCTATTGGTGCTTGGATACAAGTGTGTTTTTTGTGTCGTGAACCTTCTTCTATTTGTATCCTCATTCTTCCATGTTTGTGCTTGACTTTCGATAAATTGAGGATGATGCAAAGCATTGGGGGCATTTAGGCTTCCCTTCCATGTTGACCCAACTTTTTATTTTTACTTTGTTTTATGTGCATTCTTCCTGATCTGGTTGGGGATTGATGATCTTTTGCCTTGCATTGTGGTTACCTATTATTAAATGAGCTTAGACAAATCTGACCTTGCTAAACCAGATCCCCCTGTGTCTTTTGTATTTTTCTTTTCTCTTTTGCTTTCTCTTTATCTTTCTCTCTTCTTTTCTTGAGTTGTCCCTCCTATGTGGGACAACACTCTTCTTTAACACTTCAGTTTTTAGAAAATGAATTTGTTACCAACAAATCTTTTCTTGAAAGCCTTCACAAACTTTACCTTAGAATCGCATTCTCAACTCGGAACCCTAACGAAACATGTTTCCTTCATCACGAGTTCGTAAAGAAAGGACTTGAAGACCTTCCTTCGAAGTGGGAACTAATTTTACTTCCCCTCGCATGGAAACATGTCCTTCCTTTCGAATTCCTTGATGAAGTGAACATCTTTCGAAAGGATCCCTTGATGATGAATTTCTCTAAGAAGAACAACTATTTTTGAATTGCGTGTCCCTTGAGTGGACCCTCCCTTCTTCCTCACAGCAGGTTCCCAAGGGACCCTTCTTTCAAAGGCCTTTATGATGAATGGATTCTTTCACGTCTAGCTTGGGGGCAGCCTAACTAGACCTTAATTTTCAAACAACGCGTCCCTTGGGTGGGCCCCTCTCCTTTTGAAGGGTTCCCGAGGGAGCCCTTTGAAAGTCTTACTTATTGATGGTTTGTGTGACTGGACGCTTTTGACATGTTCTATCTGTGGGTAGACGTGTCATTGCTTCCTAACTCTATGGAGTCTGCTTTCTTAGGTTCCTCCATGAGAGAGATCTTGGGGGGTACCTCCCTGCAAGACCGAGAACTTGTAGGGTGCTTTCCTTTGAGCTTCCTCCATGCAAGAGATCTTGGGGGTGGCTCCCCTACAAGACTGAGAACCTATAGGGTGCTTTTTTAGGTGTTCTTCATGCTTGAGTTCATGGAGAATACCTTCCCTACAGGATCGAGAACCTGTAGGGTGCTTCTTTGGGTGTTATTCATGCTTGAGTTCATGGAGAATACCTTGCCTATTGGACCAAGAACCTCTAGGGTGATTCTTTCGATATTCTTCATGCTTGAGTTTGTGGATAATACCTTCCCTATAGGACTGAGAACCTGTAGGGTGCTTCCTTGGGGCTTCCTTCATGCGATAAATCTTGGGGATTTCCTCCTTGTAGGTCCGTGGGCTTGTAAGATGCTTTGTTGTTCCAACTTCATAGTTCCAAGTAGCTATGGAGTCCTTTGCTTTTCCTGCACCTTCAAGTATGCCAGACCAAGTACTGCTTCCTCGACGGTTCAGGTATACTTTTCTAACCCTACTCTCTTCTTGATCTACTTTGCCGAGCACTCATCAGTACTCATGCTCGCTAAAGTGGTGGAAAAATGTATAAGAGGGAATTTGCACCCTATGTACAACTCCCCTTTTTTCCTTTGTCCACCTTAGAAAACTAAGTTCAAAGGCTTAATTCCACCTAAGCCTACTGTTGGCATCACACTTGGCGCCTATTTTGAGTGTCGGTGGAGGCGTTTCTATCAGAGACACCTGCGTGGTGCATAGATGTCCGCGCAACGTGCTTACATCCCTAGAAGATTCCTGCAACTGAGCTAGCAGAGGCATTACTCTTCTCATTGGCAGTGAAGTTGTAACGCCTCCTTCAGCCGACCGACCCAAATATGGCCGTTTTATTCCTTCATTCCTTCATATCCATTCATTTTCCACATTCACTAAAAACTTCTTCAGCAGATCAAGAGTCTTCTAGCATTCAGTTGAACTCCATTCCATCACTCCACAAGCTCACTTTCACTCACTTCAAGCATTTCAAGCATTCCATTGCAGCAACATCTCACCCTATCAACTTGGTAGAGCATGTTTGGGACCACGCCATTGCAACAGAGGCTTGAGTTCCTCTCATTTCTCCCCCAAGCAGCCTTGAGTGCTCTTGGTGGAGGTGGTAAGATTCCCTCTCCTCTCCTCTATCACTTGGTTGAGTAGCATAGCACTACTTTGTAGTGTTTGTATTCCCTTTACTTTATTGCTTCCTTATCTCATTTCCTTGGTTGTCTGTGGAGGTGGAAACACCTAAACGGGGGTCTGACTGAGGCAAGCCCCTATACAGCCACCCAACATTTTCCCTCTTTTTGTGTGTAGGAGTACGTGTTCTTCAAAGGATTAGCTAGCAAACGAACTTCTCGGTGAGATCCTCCTTGCCCTTGTCACTCTTGCATTTCTACTTTACAACATTAGAGAATACTTTGTTTATTAGTTAGTGTCATTCTTTCCCTTTAGTTAGTTAGTTGGGTCGTTAGTCATTTTAGCAGATTTGACCTTGTCTCTACTGTTGTCTGGCCATATAGACGCCAACGCACTTTAGAGATGCCAGTGCGCCACGCTGTCGTCCAAAGACTACACTTCCGTCTTCGAACAGAGAGCTCCCTGAGACATAGAGTTGAACCTAAAAATCGGTCCTAGCTCCGCATTGAAACTCGAGATTACAGAGTGGTTGTAGGACATCATAGTCCTCATCATTCTCATCTTTATAACCCTAAACATTTCACTTAGTTGAGGTAAGTTAGGGCAGCCTCTCGCATCTTGACCCTCCGTGACCTGTGGTCTTGCACGCAGTGGTCCCCCCCTCTTACAGGATCTAATGGCCTCCTTGGCCCTATTCATGCCTTCATATATATGTAGCCTATTGTGGGCTTCTCCCTATTAGAACCTTAAAGGAAAACCACTAAAAAATTGTGAACTACAACTAATGTGAAACATTAACATAAGTAATTTTAAACAAAAAAAGAAAATAAAAATAAAATATGAATAAAAATTGAATGTAAAATTAGACCCACCCTTATAATCTCCATGGTTGATACATAGAAGATTTTCTCATAAAAAATCCAATTAGCCACATCAACCCCTACATTGGTCTTAGCATATGATGAGGAAATATACTCTTCACTAACAAACATGCACCTCAAAGCTCCCTTTACTTGAAGCAAGGATTGTAATGTGATAAAATTGATTGCAAACTGAGTTATTCCAAGATGAGCCAACTCCTTCTTCCTTGTGAATTACGCCATTAAAACCACTCATGATTGTACATGCATTTAAAATTATTTGTTGATGTCTCCACACATGGTTTGATCCATGGAATACTTCCAAGATCCTCCATACAAGGTCAAGGCAATGAGAAGAACAAGGAATCTAGAATAGTGATGGGTGCCTATCCATAAGTATTCTACTTGCAACAACATAATTTTTTGCATTACTTGTAACTACTTGTACCACATTATCCTCACTCATCTCAACCAAGTTTTTCTCCAAAGCTTCACAAAGGAATTCAACATTTTTTGTGTTTCTTGAAACATCAATAAATTTTATAAACATTGTGCCACCTAAAAGAGAAACAAAATTAATGATTCAGTAAAGTATAAATTAAAAATATTAATCACAAAATCAATGCATTTTAGGAAGTAAAATCACCCAAGGAAGAAACAAGGAAGTTTAGCAATGTTTTATTTCTTCTAATTGTCTAACCTTCAGTCATGATGGTGCAACCCTTCTTCCTCCATATCTATCAATGCTTTCCAATTATGAATCTCACATCAACCACCTTTTAAGACAAAATGGAACCTTTTATCTCCTCATGATTAGGGGTTTTGAACCCCACCACATAAATAGTAATGGAAACAACAATGTTTTTCCAATAAGGCAACCTAACAAAATAAAATAATTATTGTAAAACTAAGAGTTTAAATTTGAATTTGACAAAGAATCAAGCTATATATATTTTAAAAAAAAAAACTTTGGCTGTGTGGAATGGAATGGTGCAACAAAACCAAAAGTATCCAATTACACTTTTAGTTGCATCATGTTTATATTTGTTCTAACCCATGCTCTCAAGTGATGGTTGGGGACTTGAAGTAGTGTGTGGAAAAATATATTAATCTAACCTAGATGCTCGAACTCTAGGCCCAATTCTAACACTATCACTACCAATAACCCTAACTATACTTGAATATGGATGAAATGAAGAAATGGAAGATGACTCTCCAGTTCCACTAGTGGCTACCATATCCTCTATTTTCCTCTTTTTTAGTTCTTTTTGTTGAATGCGCAAGAAAAATGAGATGGGGGGTGAATCAGTTGTCCCTTAAAACTTCAAAACCCTCATACACATTCATATTCACATTCATTCATTAAACCCTTAAATCTATTATGATGAATTAGCATGAAAAGCAAAAAACTAAAACTAAAACAACTTAACACCATGCACAAGAGAACACCAACTTTACGTTGAAAATTCAAGAAGGGAAAAACCACGGTGAGGATTAGCTCACAATATAAAGTAATATCAACACCAAATACAATAGGGCTCATTGTCGAAGGGCTCACTACCCAAAGAAGAAAGGATCACTACCAAAAAAGAAAAGAAGATGGATAAGAAATGCTACACAACGAAAGCATACCAATGCAACAAAGAATTCACCACATTAACATCAACACCTTCACATCCTGATTGAAGAATTGTAGAAACCTTTTGCTCACTGCATCCAATAATCTATGACATGAAAGCTCACACTGCACATATCAATTTCACACTCTACAACTCTACACTTCACATAATTCACATATCTCACATACATCTCAACATCCTTCAAAAACTCAACTCATACTTATGCCATACTCAACCTTGAAACCCTTCCCCAAGGTTGGCTATGCACATCAACCATGCAAATTCAAAATAGGTCAACGCCAAAGCACTTCCGTGCCAGGTAGAAGTGAAAATGGACCACATGACACATTATTTGGGACCCAAACCTATAACACCACACAACCACACCCTTCTATAAATAATATTTATTCATCACAAGTAGTGTAAGAACCAAGTCGATCATTACCAGTGTAAAAACCATTAAAATTTTAAGCACATGCTTCCTCAAAACCAAGGAAGATGTATGTGAACCACACACCATGCTTGAACATGATCTAGAATATTCCTCAAACACTTTGAAATCCAACAGACTCCTTTGCAACAATTTTCACCTAAAGAATGTATGCACCCAGTACACTCAAACAACTCTTCTATACACTATGACTTGAGAAATTGACTTCCGAAGCACCAAGCCTCAAACTACCTTGATTGAAAAAAGATACCAACACTATCAACACTTTCTTAGATTTTCAAGACTTGAAATACAACTACAGAGAAATGCGGAGAAAAGACATTTCTCCTAGACACCTCTGCAATGTGCAGTTCACACATTGGTGAACACAACTTCTTATGTACAATGATCTATTACAACAACTTCTAGATATAACACCTATGAACACCTCTGATCAACATATTTGAATCACATATACAAATCTTCAACCTAGAAGAAATGTAGAGCAACACAGGAACACCACTCTGCAACCCAGAACACCACTGCAACACACTATTTCCTCTTTTTATCAAATTTTCTCAAAAACACTTGGAAACCAAGCACTAGAGACACACCCTCATCATCTTCAGCACTTCCTCATCCATAGACAAAATCTTATCAAAGAAACACTAGAGGTTGACACTAGTAGCTTTACTAATGACAACATAATGCAACTAATCAAAGCACGGATAACATCAACTGCTCATACTCTTGCAAAAAATTATCACCCAACAATAGAAATCAATGACAACATAGGTTTGTTGAAATCAATGACAACACTGACTACTCATACTTGCAACAATCTCCCCCTTTGTCATTGATGGCAACACATGATGTGAAAAACCATCAAAGACACAATAGCTCTCGATACCAACATACTGTAACTCTTCGCGCATTACTTCTCCCCCTTACCCAACTAGCTTATTACTCTCTCTCCCTTATCTTTCCACATGATTCTCTCCCCCCTGTGTACATGACTCTCTCCCTAATAACTTATTCTTTTTCACATGACTCTCTCTCCTTCTTTGACATCAATGGTAAAGGACCAATTTTTTTGCATTATTCTCTCCCTTTATCATTAATCAACTTGCTTACTACTTATCTACAACATCTTTCCTTTACTACTTTGTATACTCCCCCTTAGAAGCACACACCAAACTACACCAAATCAGCTACCATTGCATAATGAAAACACACACTCTTTTGACTACAACAACCAACAATGCCACTACCTACTCCCTTGAGAGGTAGCCACCAACATCCATCTAAAATAAAGAATAAATCTTGAGATCCACTAGACTGATGCATCTCCTTATGCATCTAGTTCAAGAAAGGAGAGGAAATAATCCCCAACTTCTCCTAGAGATACTCAAAATTATCCTTAGGAAGATCCTTAGTGAATATAACAACAATTTGATCCTTTGTAGGAGCATATTCAAGCTTCACTTTATTCTACACAACCTTTTTTCTTAGAAAGTGATATCTAATTGGAATATGTTTTGTCTTTGAATGCATTATCGGGTTCTTTTCAAAATATTGATTGCACTTACACATTATCATAGAAGATAGAGATAGGCTCATCATACACCACTCTTTAATATACTTCAATAGTTTCCTCATCCATAACATCTTTGTGCAGCAAGATGTGGCTGAAATATACTCAACCTTTGTAGTAGATAAATAAATTGAATCTTGTTTCTTGCTTAGCCATGATACCAATCTACATCCAAGAAAGAATGCACCACCACTTGTACTTTTTATGTCATCCACATAACCAACCCAATCTGCATCTGTGTAAGAAATCAAGGTGAAATTAGTATCCTTTGGATACCACAAGCCATGATCTAGAGTTCCCTTTAAATATCTGAATATCCTCTTTACTACTGCAACATGTGATTTCTTTATGATCTTCTTGAAATCTAGCCACAAAAAAAATTGCATGCATGATATCCGATCTAGTAGCAGTTAGATATAGCAATCCACCAATAATTGATTTGTACTTTCTTTGATCAGCCTTAGGAGATTCATCATTCTTGCTTAGTTTGCAACCAATAACCATAGGAGTATATACCAGTTTAGAGTCTTTCATTCCAAACTTCTTCAACATTTCTGACATACTTTGATTGTGAAATGAAAATGCCTAAATATCTATTTGATTGATTTGTAGCCCAAGGAATAAATTCATCTCCCCAAAGATAGATATCTCAAACTCTTTTTGCATCTCTTCTGCAAACTTCTTACACATAGTTTCAATACCCCCAAAAATTATGTCAACAACATACACAACCACAATCAAGATTTGATCTTTTTCAACTTTAAAATAAAGATTACTATCCGTGGAACCTTTATTGAATCCTTACTATATTAGATACTTATCCAACCTTGCATACCAAGCTCTGGGAGCTTGCTTTAATCCATATAATTCCTTCTTCAATCTACATACCATATTTGGTTTGTCTAATAACTGAAATCCTTCCAGTTGTTCCATATATACTTCTTCTTCCAACTCTCCATTCAAGAAAGAATTTACATCCATTTGATAAACTTTAATTCCTTATGTGTTGTAAAAGCTAGAAAAATTCTGATAGCTTCCATTCTTGCCACTAGAGAAAATGTCTCCTCAAAATCTATTCCTTTTACTTGTGAGTATCCCTTACACATAAGTATTGCCTTGTTTCTTACAACTTCTCCATTCTCATTCAGTTTGTTTCTAAACACCCACTTAGTTCCAATTATGTTTTTGTTTGCAGGTCTTGGGACAAGTTCCCAAGTATGATTCTTCTTGATCTACAGTAGTTCTTCTTCCATAGCCTTTATCCAATGTTTATCTTTCCATGCCTCAATCACTATTTTGGGTTCAATTTCATAAAGTAAACACAAATTTACCTCTTCTTCAAAAACTTTCCTTCTTGTAAATAAACCTTTTCTTTTGTCTCCAATGATCTAATCTTTAGAATGATTCCTTTGCACATACTTAGGGTTTCTTGGGGTCTTTTCTGGAGCTTCTTCCTTTTCAATTTGCATTTCCTTATGGACTTAGCCTTTTCTTTTTCTCTCCAATTAGGCTCATTTGATTCATATCAATCTATCACCACTGAGTTCTGAAAAATCTTCATCAACCTTGACACTTGCACTCTCAACAATCTTTTCAAAGTCTCTTGTTGTAGCACTGGTATGTTTTTCTTTTAGTAGAATATCCAAGGAAGATTCCTTTATCAAACCTGCATCAAACTTTCCCAAGTTTTCTTCATCTCTTTTGATATAACAATTTCTTCCAAACACTCTATAGTATTTGACAAATGAGATCCTTCCATACCAAAACTCATAGGGATTATTTGTGTTGTTTCCTTTTGCTTGAACTCTATTAAGTATATAAACAACATGAATTTCTTCTCTCCAGTAGACTTCTAGTAGGTTAGCTTCTTTCATCATAGTCCTTGCAGCTTCTTGATCAGTCCTGTTTTTCCTTTCAACCACTCCATTTTGTTGAGTCCTAGGGGTAGAAAAGTGCCTCTTTATGCCATGGTTCTCACAAAATATGTTAAATTCATTGGAGGTGAACTCTCCACCTCTTTTAGACCTCAAACACTTGAATTTCATGTCCATTTCATTCTCAACCATAACTTTAAATGCTTTAAAACTATCTAGGGCTTCAGATTTTTCTTTAAGAAAAGTAACCCATGTCATTCTAGAATAATCATTAATAAAAAGCATGAAATAACTGTCACCTTGAAGACTTATTATTATTGTAGGACCACAAAGATCTGTATGAGCCAATTCCAAAAACCCGGTAGTAGATTATTCTTTTCCTTTGAAACTTCTTCTTGTTTGCTTTCCAATCTACCAGTCCTTGTAAACAACATTGATATGATTTGTAATCTTTGGAAAATCTCTCACTACTTGAACTAAAATGATTCTTACCAAATTATCAAAATTAATGTACAACACATGTCCTCCTGTGCCATTCCAACTTTCATTAATTTGAGTCATGAAGCAATGACCATCAACACCCTTAAGGTGATAAACATTTCCATCTATCCTTCTTCCAGAAACAATCATAGTTCCAAAACCTTTTCTGATCTCACATCCATCATCCTAAAACATAAAATTGTATCCTTTGCTACACATTATCCAACACTCAAGAGGTTATTCCTTAAACCCTTAACATAGTAAGCATCATCAGTATTATTCTTTCCATCAAACTGATTGAACCTATTCCACATATCTTAGCACTTGAATCATCACCAAATCTAACAAGCTCTCTATCATATTTTTCAAGTTTAACAAGCTTACTCTCAAGTCCCTGATCATATGAATAAAGCATCCACTAACAATGATCCAATAGTCCTTATTCTATCTAGCATGAAAGGAAGATACCAAAGTACCTTCAGTCTTATCCTTTCTCTCCAGAGGGAATTCCTTCACACGTCTTTCAAAGTTAGTAGAAACATGTTCATCTTTTAAAGCCATGAAAAGGAATTCATCATCATGTCATCTCCATAATTAGATTCATCATAAAAAATACTTGCATCTTCTCTAACATAATAACTTTTTTTAATCATTTTACCTTTGTTCTCCTTGTTTTTGTCATTCACAACTCTATTTGGACATCTTGAAGCATAGTGACCTATCTTTCCACAGCTAAATTTCATTTGAAAGGAAACTTATCTTTGTACTTACTAGTACCCTTTTTCATCCTTCTCACAAAGTTAGCTTCTACATCATCAAGATCCTCCTGATCTGATTCTTCAGTCTTCTATGATTTTCCAACCTTAAAAGTGATCTCAACTTTTGCACCGTTATTTGTACCAAATTCTCTCATTTCAAATGTAAATAGAGAACCATACAATTGATCTCTAGAATATTGATCTAGATTTGAAAATTCCTCAATAGAAAAAACTTTATGACTGTAAGCTTTAGGTAGGGTTCTAATAATTTTCTTTACCTCATTCGCCAACCTAGGCGAATCAGTCCTAGATCAAGGTTTCTTCCCAGAAAACTATTTCAGGAAAAGGGTACTGGAATCTACAAATAGATCTGAAAGAAACCTTCAGTAGGACTCATTTTCCAATTGTTCCGAATCAATCCTGCTCTGCTTTTTTTAGAAATTGAAAACTCTGATCTGCACTCCAACACCTGCTTTTTCCTTCCAAACTGAGTTTTGGATTTGAACCTGTAAAAACAAATGCAAAATGGAATATATCTTGATTTTCTTATGGGGGTTTTCCTCAGTCGAACCCCTAGTTTGCTAATCAAATCTTAATGGAAATAATGAAATGTGCATAAAAACCTTAGCCTTAAGTGTGTCTAAGACTAAGAAATTATCTGAAACATGATGCAATCCTATTCTAATATGCAAGAACAAGATGTAGGAATGCAAGTTGGATGATGCAAAACTCACTTTAGGAGATCTATAATCACCTCAAGTGAATCTCAATGATGTGTAAACCTTCCTTAGGCTAAAAGTAGAGTGACAATGGAAGATGGAATAACTTAGAAAACAAGTCCTTAGGCTTGGCTTGATGGCCAGTTGCATCTCCCCAACCTAAAATTCTTCATGATTCACCATAGAAATCCATGATCAACCCTTGACAATGCTAGAACTTGAATGAAAGTGAGCTTGAAGACCTACAAAAACACTTTAATGCTACTCCAAATCTTCAACTTTACTTGCTCTTGAAACTTGAATGCTCTTGTTAAAGATTCTCAACACTTGACTCTTGAATTTTCTCTTGAAAATGCTTGTTCAAATGGTTTAGGGATGATAAAAATGACTTGAAAACTTGATTTTATAGGCATTAATACCTAATTGACTGTTATTTAGATCTCAAAGGCCGACATCCACCAAAATTTTGAATTAAATTGGTGAATTTCCTGCTTAAAATTGAAAAATGCCCCAAATGAGACTCATTTGCCACCCTTGGTGAATGGGTCCCACCTAAGGGGACTCATTCACCACCCTTGGTGAATGTGTCCCACCTAAGGTTTTTGATGTGGGTTTTCGGGAATTTTGGGGTTTTAAGTAATTTTGTGGGATTTTTGAGTGAAATGAGCCTCGAGATTCAAAATAATGGGTCTTAGGGGCCTAAAAATGATGAATTAAAAGGGTAATTAATGTAAAGGTACTAAAATAGGTCCAAATTAAATGATAAATTGGCCTGTCTCCATGAAGGGGGTCAATTTTTGTCATTACAGTTTCTTCACAGAAAGGTCAAGGAGATATTGTGCATAAACTAAAATGCTTGCATCTTGATCCACATAATGGTTTTGATCTCTCCCAAGTGGTGTTAAGTTGTATAGATGGAAATTTTTCTAGTGTTGTCAGTATTTGGGCCAACAAACTTGTTTCTTCTATCAACAGTTGACCTTGATTAAATAATTTTATTTTGGAGGATGTGTTATGATGTGTTTTGGTCCTGTAAATATCATGTGTTAATCCACAATTGTTTAAATCCTACAATATTATATATGTTTGGACCTGACCGGTTTGATACCATGCGTTCCATTTAAAAGGTTATTTTGGAGCCAACCTAATTGATGTTTTGCATTGTTGCAGAGGATATATGTGGATGATCAAATTCATTTGTGAAGGTGTGGTTGTTTAGAGAGGTGTGACAAAGCATTATGTTGAAAATGAAGTGTGTGAAGTCCGCATGAAGGGTTAATTGTGCGAAAAAGGAACTGCAACATCAACATATAAGTTGAATGCTTCTTCATAGTAGTTCATAGTTGTATTTCTCATTATAATCTTCATGTATCCTGCTCTAAGATAGTGAGTCTCATCAAGTCCTTTGTATCTTATCCTAATGTTGTGCACCTTAGTCTGCAAGTCTATAGGCGGTGAGCCTTAAACAACATTGTAATTCTTGTTAGCAGTGAGCTACATATGTTGTGAGTTAATCCTCACTGTGGTTTTTCCCTCATTGGGTTATACATGTAAAAATATTGGTGTCTTCATGTGCTGCATGATTTATTTTCTACTCTTCTTTTAGTTTATGATGAGATGTTTAATCTACAATTGAGAATGATTAATTTTAATATATCCTGATTCATCCACCCCTCAAAACTGTATTGTGTTCAACAAGAGTAGTAGATGGATTTTGTTAAGGAGAGGTGGGAGGAGTAGGACCTACTCAAGGGTAAGTGTGTGTGTCCTTACCAAGAGAAGATTCAGGAGAAGAATAGGCACTTTCTTGAGATAGGGAAGTAGAGATATTGACTATTTCTTCTTCTTCATCAACTATTTCCTTATCTTTGTCCTATTGAGGAGGCTCAGGGGCATCTTCTCCACACATTTTCTCTAGAAAATTTCTCTCTAGAGGTCCATCATCTCCACCACCTTTCCCTTATAATGGCACCTATTATGAAGTAGAAGTTTGTGTTTCTAAGATTGCAAGTTGTTGGTTACCTTCTCTTTGCAGCTGAGTATTTTGTGACATGATGGGGGGAGTTTTCTTCTCTACATTCTTCTTTGCAACCCATTCTTGTTTTCTTCTTAATACAACCATGATCTTGGCCTCAATGGTCTCATTTTCTTTGATACTCCAATCCATGGACACAATAGGTTGAGTCTGAATGTGGTTAACAAAAATGGGATCTACTAGTTTGGATTCATCATCTTCAATGCCTTGGATATCCCAATTTAAATTGAATGCAACTATCTTCCTTAACCTCATCCAACTTCTCCTTCTTACCTCATATTCATCCACACAATCAGCCCACTAATATTCTAAGTCAAGAATATGATGGAATCTAGGACCTAGTTATAGATTATTCTTCACAAAATATTTACTATCAAAAGGAAACCTTCCTTCATAGAAGTGTAATGTATATTTGGCATGTTCTCAATATTAAGTGCATCTGAAATGGAATTACAAGAGAAGTGGCCAAGTCTAATAGGTAACTATATACCAACCTTTTTCCTTTCTTGGCACCTTTTATTTACCTTTGCCACCTACTTGGAGACTTCTATCGTGTTGGGACAAACTTAACCTTTGCATATTTAGGGAGATTTAGTGGGGGACCATCAAGCCCTCCAATTCTAATATACAAAAACATTTGGAATTGTATAAAGTGACTCCCATAAGTGTCAATCAATTGTATGGCTTTAGGAGCAATCCTTAAACCAATATCCCTTTGTATCTCCCAAACCATCTTCATGGTAAATATGTCATTGATTCTACTATGGTGATGATGGCATTTCCCCAATTGCAACTTATCATAATAATTGAAAATTGGAACCTCCTAGCATTGAGTTTCACTTAGTCTCAATCCAAGCCAAGGTCTGGTACTAGAAATAGCATAAATCAAGTATGAAGGTCCATGTAGAAGAACGGATTGACCTAAAATTGAGTAATTGAACGATGTAGTTGGTCACTAATGAGCTGCACCCAATCTAATAATTGGTCTCCTTGAATGATGATTTGCATGAAGAAGTACATCCATTATTCGAAGTCATGGGCCCTCTCATTACCCCTCAACCTATGCAGAAGCACAATTATATTGGAAATTTCATCCATAAAGTGATTTCTATGCAGGTTTTTGGGAAGCTGAGATTTACCCTTCTTCTGTACATGGAAAACCACTCTTTAGTGATCACATTTTGGTACCAAACTTTCTTCTCCAAAAAAGCACAGTATGAAGAAGTGAAATCAAAATCTGCATATAATTATCTGTCTAGTATTTTCAGGCAAGAGGTTAATGTATCCTTTTTAATTTCCACTACCAATTGGTTATCATTTTTTCTAACCTCTTGTGTTTCAAAATTCTAATGATTAATGCATTCTAGTATTAATTTGGGACATTAAATGGCCACTAAGAATGCAACAACTTGTAACAATCCACTCTTAATTAATTTTTGGGTAATGGGTGGCCAGTTATCTCTCCCAATTCTATCCCAGAATTTATCCAAACTTACATGCCCTAGCTTGGTATCCCATATCTCTGGCATTGTGCTAGTTAAGCCAGATACATACTCATAACCCTGGTATTTATATTTTAAACCCTAAAATATACACTTAATTCATAGAGAAGAATGAGAAAAACCTATGCCAATGCAATTCTCCTCAACTTAAAATATAAACTCATAAGAAATGTAATATATAATTATAGACACAAAAGAAAATATATTATAATATATATATTTTTCATATTATTTATTATATATATATACTAATAATAAGTTTGCAATATATTTGAGTTACATATTATTTCTTATAATTAAGATTAAAAGTTATATCATATCATACAATATATAAATATATATATTGTAAGTTATTAAGTATTTGTATATATTTTATGTTTACATATATATAATTTTTGAGTTTAGTATACATTTTTATTTTCTTTTATATATATAGAGAGATAGAGTATATGCATATCTTATTTAAGGTTTATTATACTCATAGGATATTATATATCAATCTCTTTCAATAACTTTTTAAAGTGCTTGTTAATAATACCTATAACTTATCATATAATATATATTATATGAGTCCTCATATATATCATATATTATATATTGCATATCATTTGAGTCTTTGTAATTATTTTACATGTTCTTTCATATGTGTCCTCCTTTATATTATTTATTACATATCATATGAGTTTATAATATATTCATAGCTTATACATATAATTTATGAGTTTATTACATTATATATGAGTATAATATATTATATTTATTTTCATATTTTATAGTTTAAGTTATGTATATATTATTTATAAGACGTTATAATATATACATAGCTAGATGCATATACATAGCTTCGTTTATATTATATTATAATATATACATTTCTTTATATTATTTATTACATATCATTATAATATAAATATACACTCATAAGAAATGTAGTAAATAAAAAAAAGAAAAAGAAAAGAAATGTAGTAAATAATTATAGACATAAAAAAATAAATTTATATTGTATTATTGTTATATGAGTTTATTATATTATATATTTATAAGTATATAATATTTGTTTAATTATATATATTATATTATTGCTATATTATAATTTTGTTATTTGTGTACTTGCTTAATTTTTCTACTGTATGATTGCTATATTATATATAGTATACCATACTATAATACATACATAGCAATGATATATATTATAGCTTATATTATATTTTATTGCAATGTATTCATATCTTATCATTTGAGTCTTTCTTTATATTGCATATTCATATCTTATGTGTATATTATATATTGCATTTGTGCTATATGTGGTTATTATATTATATTTTTGGAAGTATATAATATATATTATATATAAGATATATGAGATTATTACTTTATACATATCATATTATATATTTGAGTAGTTTATTTATTGTATTTTAATTATATATATATATATATATTTATATATTTATATATATATATAAGACAATATAATATATACATAATTTATTTTAATTGTTATATATAATTTAACAAATATATTAATTAATATAATATATACATACACATATTATATAGTACTTTTCTCTTTGTCTCCTTTAAATAATTCAATTTATCATTTTATGTTCTTGATTTTCTTTCTTTCATTCATTAACTTATCTTGGTGTCTTGTTTCTTGTGCCATCCTTCTCTCTCCTCCCTCTTTCCCACCTTTTTATGCAATTCTTGGTTTGCAACTATTCATTTTTTCCTCCTTATGCTCTCATGATGGATCACAAAGTGTGATCTGTGTAGCGTAGGAATGAGGAAAACAAGTTAACAATGCATCTACACTTCTAAATAGGACATTGCATCTAAGATTTAAGAAATTTAAACTAAATTAAACTAGAAATCTTCATAAATCTATCCTATTGCTCTCTAACTCTAAAGATTTCTCTAATTTACTTTGCTCTCAAATTTAGAAGCTAATTAAACTATTGAAATGACACTTAGTGAATGAGAATTAAGCTATTATACTCTTATATGATTTAAATGTGCAACTAAAATGATTCTATAGCAAAGCTTCTAAAAAAGAAACTACTGTAAGCTGCCATGATTAGGATGCTGGATGGATTGTTGAGTAAATGCTGAATGCTTGAATCCTGGATGAATGCTGGATACTTGAAAAACCTGCAAAGTAAGATTGCATAAGTTTGGGATCCATTTCTTGTAGCCAAAGAGCTGTATTTATAGCTTTCACGGCAGCACATTTGCACAGGGATACGGGATAAGGGGCTATGATTCAATCTAGAGAATTGAATGGCATGGGATGAGAAGATGGAGCTGATCATGGAGGATTGTTTATCCCCATGAAAACACCAGGCAAGATGAGAGGGAAGATTGGAGGAAGGAGATTGAGAGGACTTTCTGCAGGTTTGTCCTCGAAGCTCTTCCCGTGAATGAAAGTTGTATTAATTAAATTTTGAAAATTTAATTTTATTGGTGAGTAAATAGTGGTAGATAATTTATTCATAAATTTAAATAAATTTAATTTATTTAATTTTAGCAAAAAGAGGATTGAATAATTTAATAAATCAAACTATAGGGTTTGTTTATTAAATTAAAACAAATAGGAAAAGTGATCATTAAATAAAATATTTTTAGAATATCTTTATTTAATTAAGAAGCAATGTGATGAGGTAATTAAATAACACAAATTATTTAAGTTGTGCATTTAATTTATGATAGAAATATAAAAGAAGTAATAATGATAATAATTAAATAAAACAAAGTTTTTAATTTTGTTTATTTAATTAAGAGTGAAATAATATGATGAAAATGATAATAATTAAATAAAACAAAGTTTTTAATTTTGTTTATTTAATTTAGAGAGAAAATAGAAGAATTAATAATGAACTTAATATAAATAAATATTTCTATTTATTTACTAAGTAGATGAATTTAAGATAAATTAATCAAATAAGTCGTATTTAATTAATTAGATTCTCCAGACTATTTTTAGGTGTCTACATTTTGCCCCTCTTTGAAGTGATGGGTTTACACATTGCTTCAAAGAATGGTTTTTGCCTTAGCTACCAGTATTGACGAAAAGTTTAAAATATGCCCCTGATTTGCCCCAGATGTTGAATTTTGAAATGATAACGATGTATGCCCCCTCGGGAGATAAATTGATGAATGTTGAAATTTATTTATTTATTTTTTATGATATTTTTAAGAAATTTGAATTTTTATGGTGATTTGATGATGAATTGGTATAGAAACAATTTATCTCCCGATAAAATTGTCCAAAATGCCCCAGTGATAGATAAGAATTAATTCCTTAGAAGAAAAAATAAATAAATCTCATAAAAATCTCCCAAAAATAACCTATAAATGCTCAATAGGTCATTTTCAAAAGTCATTTGTGCATTTGACTTTGACAATCTTGTGATAGAGACCCTTAGAGTGCTAGAGCTTCAGGATGCCGATCCCTTACCACACCCACCAACTCGAGCGTGTGTGACGTCACCAGCGTCCAGCCGACTATGGACCTCTGATATGTACCCCAAATCCTCCTCGTGATTCGTGCCCATACTTTTGATGTCTTTTTGCACGTGTTTTATGTTTTTAGCGCGCGGCAGACGCGGTGTAGCGCGCCATAGTTTTAGTGCACCCATTGAATTCCGTAGCGCGTCCCTACATTAGTGTAGCACGTCAAAGTTTTAGCGCGCAGGGTCAAATCTGCAGCGCGTCAGTAGGATTTTATAGCGCACCGGACTTTTTAGCGCGTTAGGTTGATTTTGTAGCGCGTCAATAAGATTTTGTAGCGCGCCAGACATTTTAGCACTTTAGGTTGATTTTGTAGCACTTCAATAAGATTTTGTAGCGCGCCAGACATTTTAGCACTTTAGGTTGATTTTGTAGCGCTTCAATAAGATTTTGTAGTGCTTGGAGGTATAGATTGATGAAAAATTGTGCACTTTGATTTTTTATTTCATCGATTTGTTGTTGACTCCATTCATTTTAGTTTGATCTAACGAAATAAATGGTAAACGATCTCATGATGAGCGAGATCCATTGATTTGATAATAATTACCCTCATGATAGGTGAGGAATAATTTAGAATGTCTGAAGGAATGAACTTGATTGATAGATGAGGGTTCCTTCTTGATAAATTGATCGTTTGATAGGTAAAGCACAATTTTTAGTAATTGATGACCTCATGATGTTTGATATTCTAATTTGATAATGTATTGGTCTGTAAAATATTCTTTTTGTATGATAACAGGAGCATTTAGATGTTATTCAGGTGCGAGAGCAGTTCCCTTGGCCCTTTGATATGATACCACGACTTTCACCAGATGAGAGACAGCATATTACTGATTGTGGTTTAGCGACATTACTGGATATGCCCCATATTAGACTTAATAGGGGTCTATTGATGGCTTTAGCAGAGCGGTGGCATAGTGACCACAACACCTTCCACTTACCTACTGGCAAGATGACCATGACGCCAGAGGATGTATGGCATATTCTTCGCATTCCTTTTGTTGGGGAGATTGTCGTGCATGATGCAGAGGAGGTTGGTGGGGTAGAGTCTATGCGGAGAGTTTTTCAGGATCCCCATGTTGCGGGAGAGTGGATTCCATGGGTAGAGATGCATGATTCATATGCTCCACTTCCTTCAGTTTTGGCCGGCTTTATTGGTGGATTCCTTTGTCCTGATAAGAGGTCAAAGGGTCTATCTCTCGGATGGGGTCACGTATTAGAGGGTCTGGTAGTACATAGGATGAGATATGCTTGGGACATGTGCATGCTTGCTCAGCTCTATCATGATTTACACTGGATCGTGTACCTTGGAGGCAACAGTTTATCGGCGGGTGCTACCCTTCTTTAGGTATGGGCATGGGAGCATATTGTTGTTACGCGTCCCGTGCCGGTGTTAGCGAGACCAGCGACGAGACCTTATGTGTTTTGGTACAGAGGTAGGCCTACCCAACATATGATGGGTAAGCTATATTATTGGAGGTGAATTATTGATGATGTGGAGGCAGTGACCTGGCGTCCCTATTTAGACTGTGATGACTGGGATGATGATGACATTGAGTTGGGGTTCTTGTCCGATTCGATGTATTTGATTGGGAAGAGCCCCAGGATTTTGGAGCGATTCTTGTTTCATCGCGTCTACAGGCAGTATGGCATTGTGCAGTGTATTCCACAAGGAGTAGCGCATTACGGACGACGACAGATAGATGTCAGTGATTGGGGTCCTAGTTTTCCTTATGGGGCACTTGTTGAGGGTTACCGTGCTCTGCAGCCATCAGCATGGGATATGCGGTGGGACATTATTGAGGCACCTATTACTCCTGAGTATGGACAGTATTTGGCTCTACACCCTCCTCCTCGTATTACCACTCCAGATGAGCCAGTACCAGAACCAACACCAGCACCAGCACCAGCAGGGGGTAGTCAGGTTGGTCAGAGACGGGGGAGAGATGATGATAGTGAGAGTAGCAGTGATGATGACAGTGAGAGTGATGACAATAGCGACGATAGTAGTGATGATGATGGTGGAGATGGGAGGAGACGTAGCATAGTAGGTACTACAGAGCCATCTACTAGTGCGCCTCGTAAGAGGCAGGCCATTGCTTCCTCGTTAGCAGAGCGATCAGAGGTTGCAGGTTTACAGGTGCAGGTTCAGACCTTACAGGGATAGCTGGCACAGGTGCAGGGATTACTAGCACAGAAACAGGCTCAGATGCAGGCACAGCTAGCTACTGCTTAGACACAGATTACCTCTCTGATTGGTGAGAGAGATGGGGCTCTATAGGCAGCAACGACCGCACAGGCTCAACTAGCAGGTGTACGAGCACAGTTGACCACTGCCTAGGCACAAATCACAGCCTTGACTGCAGAGCGAGATACTGTTAGATAGATGGCAGAGACAACACAGGCTACTGTAGAGAGATTGTAGAGAGTGGCAGATGGGACCTCTGTGGCAGATTACATGCGAGAGGCTATGCGTGCAGGCACCGAGATTGAGTTTTACAGGAGCCGTTACCATGAGCTTTGCCCCCCAGAGCAGAGAGTTAGTTATGCCCAGTCCCGCTTAGAGAGGACTTGTTCGAGGACAGTGAGCAGAGGCGTGACACAGCCTCTCCCGAGAGATCCGAGAGATCCGAGAGATCCTGGGACATCTAGTGGTGGTCATGATACTGGTGCGAGACCTGCTCCTTCTGGTGCGAGTACCACTTGATATCAGTTGTGTACCCTTTGAGAGATATATTCAGCCATTTTTGACATGATGTTATTTTAATCTTTTTCAGACTTCATTGTATACTTGACACTTGATGAGATATATATGTGCAGCGGTTCGATTGATCTATGATACGTTCTACATGATTTATGTGATGGATGCATTGATCTTATGATGTGTTCTACTTGATTTATGTGATGGATGCATTTTAATTTTTATGTTTTATGATGATCTTTTGTACTAGATTGTATGGATGCACTGATGTTGATGTGTTCTACTTGATTTATGTGATGGATGCATTGATCTTATGATGTGTTCTACATGATTTATGTGATGGATGCATTTTAATTTTTATGTTTTATGATGATCTTTTGTACTAGATTGTATGGATGCACTGATGTTGATGTGATATGATATTGATGATGTATTTCTTTTCTTAATGAGATCCAATGTATGATAAATAAAATGTGATGTAAATGAATGATGTATGAATGAGATGTAAATGAAATGAAGTATATGATGAAATGTGAATGAATGATGTACGGGTGAAATGTAATGTAAATGAATGATGTATATAAATGAGATGTAAATGAAATGAAGTATATAATGAAATGTAAATGAAATGAAGTATATAATGAAATGTGAATGAATGATGTACGGGTGAAATGTAATGTAAATGAATGATGTATATAAATGAAGGATGTATGAATGAAAATGTAATGTATATGAATGATGTATATAATGAAATGTAAATAATGAGATGTCATGTGATAGATAAAATGATGTATGGGTATATGATATATGAATGAGATGTAAATGACATGATGTATGATGAAATGAAATGTATGAATGAAAATGTAAATAATGAGATGTCATTATGAAAATTTTATGTGTCAAGTATACTCAATCCTTTATAAGAAAAGATAACATTATTTGCAAATGAATCTTTGTAACTTGTGCAACCAGTACTCTGCAGATGTATTATTATGAATGCAATCTATGTTTACCATGCAAACCTATTTTATCAATGCAAACCTAAGTGTCATTTCAACAATCTTTTTATTTTGCTTGGTATCATCACTGAGCTTTTAAAATGTTGAAAGTGCATACAAGCATCAATGATATGAGATAGACCAATGATGACTTGAATACTTCTTTCATGATTTTTGATATTGCAAGTGAACACAAGCATCAAGTTATAAGATAGACCAATGATGACCTGAGCATTTCTTTCGTAAACAGACAAGAATTAATCATTTTCTTAAGTGAATTGGAATGTCATCCATGATACTTGGTAGAGCACTTCCCGTGACAATTCACAGAATAATAATGACTAACTCGCAAACATCAAACAAAGAAAAGGTATCATTCTCCTTCCTTGCTTCTCTATTTTAATACATCATCGATTAGCTCCAAAGAAATGATAAGAAAATGATAAAAATAAAAAGCACAACAATTCAAATTCTACTTAATGTATTTTCAAATCATTATTCAGATTAGATCATCGATGTTGAAGTGTGTGTGCTGATGTTTGCATGATATTCTTAGATGTTCGACCAAATGATGTAACCTAAAGACCTATCCTAGGGGTCTCGGGGACTGATAAAAGATTAGTCTTGCCTACGTTATATACGCAGAGACCACGTAGTTCGACTGACACAGACTCCATTTTCTGACTGATGTAGACTCTATTTTTGCGTTTTTGATTTTCTGAATGTTTTTGCGTGAATTTTCTGATTTTCTGTTGTTTTTGGATTTTGATGGATTTTCTGATGTTTTTGGATTTTGATGTTCTGATGTTTTTGGATTTTGATGGATTTTCTGATGTTTTTTGGATTACTTTTCAAGTATTGCCACTTGGTGTTGTCATGTTGGATTGCCTTTCTATTTAAGCTAAATGTCCATTGTATGAAATAACACTAGGATGTTTCCCCCAAGCTAGGGTAAAACATGATATCCTTGCTATGATATGGATAGTGATAATGATTATCTCAAATGATGGATGAAAGGAAACAATCGTAACAAAACTGTACCTAATAGATAGAAGAGTTGGTAAAAATCACAAGTAGCGCCTGTTTGCCAGGTTTTCGTCACTTGTTTTTATTGTGTCTTTTTTCTTTTTCCTTTGTATATTTTTATTTTTCTATTTTTATTTTTTTTCGTCATCATGACGCCTGTTTGCCAGGTTTTCATCAAGACAACTTTATTGACCATGCACTAGGTATCCTCAAGTGTAGAATCGCCTGAGATGAATGTTGTTCATGGGTTCCTCCAACATGTCTCCTTCTGGTGTAGAGAGCTGGTATGCTCCTAATCCATAGACTGATATGATGACATAAGGCCCTATCCAGTTAGGTTCAAACGTTCCCTTCTTTTCTCTGTCTGCTTGATTTCTAGGGTTTTCCCGTAGGACCAAGTCTCCGATCTGGAAGACTCTAGGCTTAACCCTCTGATTATAGTTCCTAGATATCCTTTGTTGATAGGCTGTCAAATGATTGACAACTTGTTGTCGACGTTCATCAAGTAGCTCTAGTTCTTGAAGTCTAGAGATCCTATAATCCTCATCTGGAATGAGTCCTTTTAGTGAAACTCGAAGGGATGGAATTTCTACCTCGATAGGTAATATTGCCTCTGATCCATAAACAAGAGAATATGGCGTAGCTCCTGTTGGTGTTATGATGCTAGTCCTGTAAGCCCAAAGAGCAGGGTTAAGCTGAATGTGCCAATCACACCCTACCTCATTCACAGTCTTCTTGAGGATCTTTAGGATCGTTTTGTTGGAAGCTTCTGCCTGTCCATTACCTTGAGGGTAATAAGGGGTTGAAAAGCGATGTTGGATGTGGAACTTTTCACATAGCTCTTGGACGTTGGTAGTTCTTGAAAGGCCTGCCATTATCTGTGATGATTGACTGGGGTATCCCATATCTACAAATGAGATAATTAAGTATGAAAGATGATATTTGCTTCCCAGTGATTGTGGTTAAGGGAACTGCCTCCACCCATTTTGTAAAATATTATGTTGCGGTGATAATGAACTTGTGTCCATTAGATGAAGATGGGTTAATTTTTCCTACCAAGTCCAATCCCCACTGACAGAAAGGCCACGTAGTTGCGAATGGATGGAGCTCATGTGCTGGTGCATGTATAAGATTGCCATGAATCTGACACTTTTGGCATCTCTTGACAAACTTATAAGATTCTTGCTCCATGTGTGGCCAGTAATACCCCAAACGAAGGAGTTTCTTGGCTAAAGATAATCCACTTGAATGTGTACCACAAATTCCTTCATGGACCTCATGTAAAGCAGAAGTGGATTCGTTATGTTCTAAACAACGCAAAAGAGTACCATCTAGGCCTCGACGGTAAAGTGTATCAGCAATAATGGTATGTTTGGCGGATTGGCGTATGAAGTTGCGCTTTTGGTTGCGAGAAAGATCTGGCGATAAGATATTATCTCTTAGATAAGTATAAATGTCTCCATAAATGGAAGATTGGGCACTATCCAAAAGGCTTATGGTTTGGGATTTGGGATTTGTGTATGTAGGATTTGACACTTGTTCCACAATAAATTGATAACACTCTTGCGTTTTAGGCATTTGTAGAAGAGATGCTATTGTGGCCATGGAATCTGCTGCTTTATTCTCTGATCTTGGTATCTACTCAAATTTGATTTCTATGAAATATTTTCTTAGATCATCTACCAGTCTTTTGTATAAAACAAGTGTGTCATCCTTAGTTTGGTAATCATTGTTGACTTGATAGATGATTAACTGAGAGTCTCCATACACTTGTAGTTCTATGATTTTCCAGTCAATAGCCACTTTAATTCCAAGGATCAAAGCTTCATATTCTGCCACATTGTTAGTGCAACAGAAGGTAAGCCTATAAGATCGTGGAATTGTGTGCCCAAGAGGTGTGACAAATAAAATTCCTGCCCCTGATCCATGTGTGTAGGATCCATCAAAGTAGAGTTGCCATGGTTGTGTTGTAACGTTGAGGATATCCGCATTAGGAAATTCCATGGTCATAGGATGACAGTCTGACAATGGAGCTTCTGCTAATTGGTCGGTGATGACTTGTCCTTTGATAGCTCACCTTTCAACATACTAGATGTCAAACTCACTGAGGAGCATGACCCACTTTGCCAACCTTCCTGTTAAAGCTGCTTTGCTTAGTAAATACTTGAGGGGATCAATTTTTGCAACGAGCTTGACAGTGTGAGTGAGCATATAGTGTCACAATTTCTATGTTGCAAATACTACTGCTAAGCATGATTTTCAATGAAGGTGTAGTTTACTTCATGTCCATTGAGTGTCCTGCTGATATAGTATATTGCATGTTCCTTTCCTTCTCTGTCCTCTTGTGCTAGCAAGGCTCCCAAAGAGATATTTGTTGTTGCGATATATAGCAGCAATGGCTTGTCTTCACTGGGTGGCACCAAGATTGGTGGTGTCATCAAATAATGCTTGATTTGATTGAAAGTACTCTCACACTGATCATCCCATTTAAAAGACACATTTTTATGCAAAAGATGGTTGAATGGATGACACCGATCTACTAGTTGAGAGATGAATCTTCTGATGGACTGTAGTCGGCCTTGTAGAGATCTTAATGTACTGATATTCTTAGGAGGTGGCATTTCCATAATGGCTTTAACTTTTGCTAGATCTACTTCAATTCCCTTTGTAGAAACTATGTATCCAAGGAGTTTTGCTGATGTTACTCCAAAGGCACATTTCTTGGGATTTAATCTGACTTTAAATTTCTCCAACCTGTCAAATATTTTTCCTAGTATCTCAAGATGTCCTTCTCTGGTGTAAGATTTGGCTAAGATGTCGTCCACATAGTCCTCCATGAAGGTGTGCATCATGTCATGGAAGATTGTTGTCATAGCTCGCTGGTATGTAGCTCCTGCATTCTTTAACCCAAAAGGCATGACGTTCCAGCAAAAGGTGCCCCATGGACATGTAAATGCTGTCTTTTCTTGGTCTTCAGGAGCTATTTTGATTTGATTGTATCCTGAAAATCCATCCATGAGTGATAGCATTTGATGGCCAACTATTAAGTCTACAATCATGTCTATGTTTGGCAAAGGAAAATCATCCTTTGGACATGCTTTATTTAAATCTTGAAAATTAGTACATATTCTGATGGTGTGATCTGGTTTTGAAATAGGTACAATGTTGGAATCCATTCAGCATAATCAATAGATCTGATAAATTCAGCATCTAGTAGTTTCTTCAAATCATTTTTTACCAATAATGCAACATGTGGATGCATTTTTCTCAGTTTCTGTTTTACTGGTTTAGTGCCAGCTGGTAAGGATAAGTGATGCATAATAAGATCTGTGTCTAAGCCTGGCATGTCATAGTATGACCAAGCAAAATTGATGCATCGTTCTTCAAAGAATTTGATAAAATCTAGCTTTTCTGTATCTGTCATGGATGCTGCCAGGTGTAGTATTCTTGCTTTCTCTGTTGTGCCAATATCAATAGATTGTGTGGGTTCTATTAACACTGATGATCTTTCATGGTAATGTTGTGGGAGGATGTCAAACCTTCCATCCTTTGGTGCCTCAATGAGGTTTTCACCATTGGATGCGTTCTTTGTTTTTACTATTTTAGGATCAAATACTGTCATAGAATGGTTTTCACCATTAGATCCATTTTTTATTTCCATATTTTTGCAACTAGAAGGCTTGGCATCCTCCTGCCTGAAAGCATTGTTAAAAGAAGCATTGATAGAAAAAGTATCATATTCCTCACAGCAAAGGTAGTTAATAATAGCAGAGTCATTGTCAAAAACAAGGAGATTGATAGGGTGTTGGGGTTCCCATTCGATAAGTTCGGGATGTAGTAAAGGCAATGAATCAATAGATGGCTTGAGGTCAACGATGGTGAAAGCTCGGACGGAAATGTCATCCAAGTTGTTAATGGTTATGTCGAGGCCTACGAAGGTATTTTCTTCCACATCATTTATTTCAATCGATGTCCGTTTATCTTCACTTGAGTCATCAAAGTTTTGTGTTTCAAAGACAATAGGATTAAAACTCGAGCTTTGACCCTCCTCACGTTTAGGGGTATACTTTTTGATGACGTCAATCTGAATATCCTCATAGGAAACATCTGATAAGTTATCCCACTCATATTCATTTGAATCTGTTTTAGAGTTATCTCTCATTTGAAGAATACGCTTCATAGTTTTATTGGTGATTTATGCTCTTGCTTCTTCTGTGTATCCCAGTCCAGTTCTGCCATTTTGCTAAATTGTGAGAACTTGGATCGGTTCCGTTACACTTTGTTTCCCTTGGTTAAGAGGTCCCTGTTCTGCTGTATATCCTAGTCTAGTTTTATCCTTATGTTGGAGCATGAGTGGCTGGATTGGTTCTGTTATGCCTTGCTTTCTTAACCCAAGAGGTCCTTGTCCTGAATATCCCATCTTCTCCAAAATAGTTTTTCCCTTTCCATATTGATTTGTCTCTATGATATTACTCGTGGAAGTGGAAGCTTCCTCATCCTTATAAAGCCAATTTAGTATGGCCTTATCTTATGATTCTTCATCTAAGTTCCCAGCTTTTACAAATCTTCCATCTAATGCCGTTGTTGTTTGTTCTGATTTTTGGGTATTTGTAGATGGCTGTCCATACATTTGTAAGGAGGGTAACATCTGTGATAGATGGAAAGAGTGTCCAACACCATATTCACTTATTCCTTCATCACTTATTTGTACTTTGTTGGTGAATTGGTGTGAGAGTGAAGCCAATTGTTCTTCAACATTTGAAGGGTTAGATTGTTCTACCCTGACCTCTTGTGATTTTTGTTGTTTTGGAAGCCAATTTGATATGAAACTTTGTTGTTTCTCACCATTAGATGAATCTGATGTGCCAACTTCTCTATTGTGAGGTATCAAGGTATCCTGAGATGTTTTCAATGTATGACAAGCTTGAGTGTCGTTATAGTCTGCTGTGATTGTTACCTCCTTTCCATTGACGGGAAATTTCAGGCATTGATGATAGGTGGAAGGTACTGCTTGCATATCATGAATCCAAGGATGTCCCAATAGTATGTTGTATGTCAGTTCTCTATCTAAGACTTGACAAACCACATTTTGGACAATAGGTCCTACTTGAATGGGTAATATGATCAACCCTTTAGAGGACCTTTCTTCTTCATCATATGCTTTGATTGTGATTTTTCTTCTTGTATCAATGGCTTCATCTGAGTATCCTAGTGCATGAATTAGCTTTAAGGTACAAATATTTAAACCAGCCCCTCCATCTATCAGGACACGCTTTACACGGTGTTTATGGATGAGGACTTCAATGTGAAGGGCATAATTATGTGGATGGGTGAGTGATACATCATCATGTTCAGAAAATGAAAGGCAATGAGGTACAGATAGATGTCCCACCATAGCTTGGAATTGACATACATCCAAATTGTTAGGTACCGTGGTTGATACAAGAGCTTGCTCAAGAACCTCTTTGTGTGATGGGGAGATCTTTAAAAGTTCCAAGATGGATATTTGTGCCGTTATTTTCTGTAATTGATCGATGAGATTATATTGATTAGAGGGAGGATCCACAGATGGGGATGATAATGATGCTCCTTTCAATATAACTTTGGATTGTGCTCTTGTTGTGGCATTAACCGGTTGGCCCTCTTGTTTCCCTTTGAGTTTGATTACGTTAATTTGGTTTTCAGATTTTTCCATATGTTGTACCAAATTGGTAGATGTAATGTCATTGTTCTGATTGATTTGATTGCATAACTCCTCATCCTCCTTGGCGGCGGAAAAACAAAGGATTGTTGTGTCATAAACATAACCAACATTCTTACCTTTGGTATTTACGGAAGAGGATTCTCCCTTCTGATAATTGGGTAGAGGATTTTTGAACGTCGTATGATCTTTGTTTGTTTGGTGTCCCTCTACAAATACTTTTTTTTGATCTATGAGGTCTTGTACCACATGTTTTAACTGCCAACAATTTTCAGTCATGTGGCCTTTATTCTGATGGTAGTGACAGTAATGCAAGTCATTCCACCATGATGGTTTGACTTGGGGGTCCCAATTTCTAGCCTCTTGTACTTGAATGAGTTTTTTGTCTAAAAGTTCTTTGAGGACTGATTCCAATGATTGTCCTAATGGTGTGAATTTTCATTTATTGGATGGTCGTTGGAATGATTGGGTTTTTGTTTCTTCACTGTTTTGATTATTCCCTTGATCACTACTTTGTTTGACATTAAGACCATTGTTTTGTTTGTTTGTAGGGGTTGGCGTCAAGGTGAATACTGGTTTAGATGTGTGTGTATCGATCATGGTATCAGTATTCTTGTTCTTTTTCCAAAATCTTGGCTTTTCGTTGTTGTTGTTAGAGGAATTGTTATTGTTTGAACCTTCAATGAAGTGTTTGATTGTTCCTCTTTTGATTAGAGCTTCTTCGATTTTGAGCCCTTTTTCGATAACTTGTTCAAAGGTAGATGGAAATTGTAAGTCCAACCTGTAATTCATGTCATCCACTAAGTTATCAATGAACATCTCTATCTTCTCCTCTTCAGGAATAGATCTAGGGTATTTAGCAAATAACCTTCTCCATCGTTGGAGAAAGGAAAGAAACTTTTCACCCTTTTCTTGTTTGGTGTTGTAGAGTTCTTTTAAGGTCACCCCATGTTGGATGTTGAATGAGAAGTACGTTATGAACCTATTGATCAGTTCTTCAAAAGATTGAATCCCAGGTTCCAATTTAGAAAACCACTCCATGCAAGTGTTTCCTAGGCTTCTTGGAAATAATCGTAGTAAGTAAGAGTCCTCGTGTGCGAACTCTATGCTCATGGCTCGAAATTCCCGTACATGATCAAATGGATCGGTTCTCCCATTGTATTTGTTGTACATTGGGTATTCACAATACCGTGGAAATGGTATCATGTTAATGCTTGAATCGAATGGATAAGGGCAAATGTCCTGTAAGGAATATCTTTTTGTTGGCCCTTGTTGGATATTTTGGAACTGCAATTGTAATTATTAGATTTGTTTTGTCAAAGCATCTATTTGATTTGGATTTTCTATACTAGTTGAGTTAGGTGTGATTGTTTCCTTGAGTTGATTGACATCAAAGTCTTTAGGAAGCTTAGCACCTTTGTCAGCTAATAGTAGAAGATACTTTTCCATATCTTGCTCTAGCATCTTTTCCATAAATTTATGGAAATGAGGGTCTTGTTGAACTTTCTCGATTTCTTCTGCAGTTATTTCTTTCTCGTGTGAATTAGTGAGAGGATCAGTGTTACTGTATTGTCCCCAAGGGTTTTCTTTAGCCATGGCTGCTATTCTTTCATTTTCTTGTTGTTGTTGTCTTTGATATGCTGCTCGTGTGAAGACAGGCATACAAACGTTAGAGTTTTACTCTAGACTTTGATCTTGGATTTTTGATTGGATAAGTGTCGAGGTTTTTGATTTAAAATATGATTTAGTTATGTCTAGTTTCGTGATAGAAGGATGATAAAAATCCTTGATAGGGAAACTTTGACAGAAAATCTCAGATTTGGTGATAAGGACACTTTGCAAGATGTTTCAAGATCTAGGTGTAATGGTAAAGTTTTCCTTTTGTATGACCCAAGTGTTTTGGACTCTGAAAAAAATGTTTTGGACTGATGAAAACCTTGTTATCGATATGGGCAAACTGACCAACTGTCTTACCAACTCTCTATTTTTCTAACTTTCTGGAGCGCTAAAATAGAGACATGACGCGCTAAAACAGAGAAGTGACGCGCTGGAACAGAGACCCAAAGCGCTAAAACAGAGACCCGACGCACTGGAACAGAGACCCAAAGCGCTAAAGCAGAGACCCTACGCGCTAGAATAGATACCCAAAGCGCTAAAGCAGAGACCCTACGCGCTGGAACAGATACCCAAAGCGCTAAAACAGAGACCCCACGTGCTGGAACAGAGACCCAACACGCTAAAACAAAACCATGAGGTGCTAAGACAGAACTATCTTATTCTATGAAACTCACTTGGTCTGGTATCGTATTGTATGGCTGGTTGTGGGATGTATTTTGGATGAATTCTTTGACTGTGATTGTGGTGTTGCCTAAGAGCCCTTCTTTGATAAAATGCTTGTGAATCTAAGGGAGCTACAGCATAGTCGTCCGTGTAACCTCTAGAGAAATTGTGATACCTATGAATAAAAGTCCTATGTTGGAGTAGAACTTTCCTGCTTTGATATAGAAATCATTGCTTTCTCAGAAGTTGTTTGTATGCAAGTGTTTTCTTTGGTTTTCTGATTCGTTTGACAAGAGATTTCTTGACAAACTTGGTGGATACCCAATCTCGAATCATGAGAATTCTACAAGTGTTTTGATTTTGAAGATTTTTGTGATGATCTTATCTGAATTTAATGAGAGAAAACACAGCAAGCAAGAATAGAATGGTTAAAATCCTAGAATCTAAACAGATAGTGTATGTTTTTAAGAATCAAGCATGATTCTTTTTGATTTTCACTGGTTTATAACAGATAAGACACTTCAGATAGACCCACTCCTAGAGACAAAAGGTCATCGTTATATACTCGAACGACCCATAGCTTGGAATTGCGTCGACTCACACAGCCATGTCACCCCCTAGAGGGCGCCCGTGTTTTTGTCTTTTCCAGGTGTGTACTCAGAGTGATGGAAGTGGATACCGGATCCCCTGAGCAAACAGTCCTTGGCAATTATATGGTGAGTGCTTGAGGGTAGATTCTTCCCTGCCCCTGCACCGCCGAGTATTACAATGTTTAGAAACTGACAAACATGCTTCTATTTCTAGGTTCTTAGATAGGATTTCCGTTCAGAGCGGCAAATGGATAAACTCCCTCGAGAGACCTCCCAATCTTTAGAACAAAGATTTTGGGGATGGTTATCCTGCACACTTCTGTTGAAAGAGGGTTTCCCCAAATTCACATAAATTTTTAAGTGGGTTGGAATACCATGGCTTTTGGCTGTCCCCACTCAGGTCATTCCCGTAGAGTGAGTACTTTTTCCCACTACGACAGGCCTGTCTAAAGGTTTTAAAAAGCTTTAAAATGCATAAAGAAAAGTGAGTTTGGTATTCTGATGCACCCAGTAAAGGGGAGAGCATAAACCTATCACCTAATCACAGCAGAGAAATTTTGTTCAGTTTTTTTTTAAAAACCCAAATGACAAGTTAGCTAATCTATATGGAGATATTGCTCCATAAAAGCATGATGTTCAATTTTAATCCCACAAGAAATTGTAAAGTTTCTATCCTAGGATTGATCGATTTTTATCCATTTCTATCCTAGGATTGATAAATTTTATCCATTTCTATCCTAGGATTGATAAATTTTATCCAAAATTTAGACAACAACCAAATCTGGCCGCAGACGCGTCGGATCCAGATTAAAAATAATAATTTTAATGACAGTGAAGTGGCGCGCTGAAACAGTGAAGCGGCGTGCTGAAACAGTGACGCAGCGCGCTGAAACAGTGAAGCGGCGCGCTGAAATAGTAACTCGGCGCGCTATGACAGAAACCCGGTGCGCTGAAATAGACCACCGACGCGCTATAAAATCCAACTGGCGCGTTGCAAAAAGTCACGGTTCCGCGAAAACTATCACGCCGATACCTGTAAGACACTTTTTTTTCAAAATTTAATCAGAATATGGGGTTAGGCCCCACGGTGGGCGCCAATTTGTAAGCGTAGGAATGAGGAAAACAAACTAACAATGCATCTACACTTCTAAATAGGACATTGCATCTAAGATTTAAGAAATTTAAACTAAATTAAACTAGAAATCTTCAGAAATCTATCCTATTGCTCTCTAACTCTAAAGATTTCTCTAATTTACTTTGCTCTCAGATTTAGAAGCTAATTAAACTATTGAAATGACACTTAGTGAATGAGAATTAAGCTATTCTACTCTTATATGATTTAAATGTGCAACTAAAATGATTCTACAACAAAGCTTCTAAAAAAGAAACTACTGTAAGCTGCCATGATTAAGATGCTGGATGGATTGTTGAGTGAATGCTGAATGCTTGAATCCTGGATGAATGCTGGATACTTGGAAAACCTGCAGAGTAAGATTGCATAAGTTTGGGATCCATTTCTTGTAGTCAAAGAGCTGTATTTATAGCTTTCACGACAGCACATTTGCACAGGGATACGGGATAAGGGGCTCTGATTCAATCTGGAGAATTGAATGGCATGGGATGAGAAGATGGAGCTGATCATGGAGGATTGTTTCTCCCCATGAAAACACCAGGCAAGATGAGAGGGAAGATTGGAGGAAGGAGATTGAGAGGACTTCCTGCAGGTTTGTCTTCGAAACTCTTCCCGTGAATGAAAGTTGTATTAATTAAATTTTGAAAATTTAATTTTATTGGTGAGTGAATAGTGGTAGATAATTTATGCATAAATTTAAATAAATTTAATTTATTTAATTTTAGCAAAAAGAGGATTGAATAATTTAATAAATCAAACTATAGGGTTTGTTTATTAAATTAAAACAAATAGGAAAGTGATAATTAAATAAAAGATTTTTAGAATATCTTTATTTAATTAAGAAGCAATGTGATGAGGTAATTAAATAACACAAATTATTTAAGTTGTGCATTTAATTTATGATAGAAATATAAAAGAAGTAATAATGATAATAATTAAATAAAACAAAGTTTTTAATTTTGTTTATTTAATTTAGAGAGAAAATAGAAGAATTAATAATGAACTTAATATAAATAAATATTTCTATTTATTTACTAAGTAGATGAATTTAAGATAAATTAATCAAATAAGTCGTATTTAATTAATTAGATTCTCCAGACCATTTTTAGGTGTCTACAATCCGAAATGTAGGTTTTAAATTTTTTTAAGGGTAGATATGAATGGTTTTGAATTTTTACTATCTCCTTTGTATGGAAAGCATGTGAAATGGCTAAAATTTTAATTAAACTTTCAAAAAGGTTTAATTCTAAGTGTTAATTTTAATGTAAAGGCAATGCCTAGGTAATTCTTCACACTGCAAATCTGAGTTTTTAAAGTGGATTTCTCCTATTGTCTTGAGGGTACCTTATTTGTGCTGGATATTGAAGCCCAATGATCACATCCATGTCCCTCCAAATTGTACAAGTCTCTTCACATTATTTTTTGAAGACTTATCCAAAATGGATAATGCTTTGTTGTTGTATTATTGATGTTGTTATGTTGTTGTGGCTTGTATTCAAAAACAAAGATTAATAAAATCAATTCCCTTGCTTCAAAGTGGATGTAGCCAAATTGGTGGACCACTATAAATCTTTGTTTTATTTCATGTTTGTGAATTGTCTCCTCTAATTTTAATTTTTGCAATCTTATTTTCATTTTGTCTATAACGAATTAATCAACAATTGGTATTAGAGCTTGGAAAATTAGATGTTCGGGAATTGTGATAATTTTTGAGAAATAGAGGAAGTAGATAAATGGAAGATAGAGAAGTTCTCTAGGAAAAATTTTGGATTGTGGAAAGTGCAAATGGTGTCTTTATTGATTAGCAGAGATTTCTCGCTCGCGTTGGAAGAAAAAAAAAAAAGCCAATTGCGACGTCTGATGAGAATTGGAAGAGATTAGATAAGAAAGCAAGAGCTACAATTATTCTATCATTATCCAACAATGTCTTCTTCAATGTCACAATAGAAAAGACCTCGAAAGAGTTGTGGGACAAATTGATTGACATGTACAAGATGGCTTCAGCTTCGAACAAGGTTTACCTCATGAAAAAATTATATAATTTGAAAATGAAGGAAGGAGGCATTGTATCAAACCACTTGAATGAATTCAACACTCTTATCAACCAATTGGTTTCGGTAAATATCATGTTGGATGATGAAATCAAAGCCATCTTATTGTTGTGTTCTCTTCCAAATAGTTGGGAAGGGGTTGTGATGGTGATCAACACCTCTATATCCAGGAAAAAACTCAAGTTTGATGATGTTGCTACAACTCTTCTCAGCGATGATATGCGAAGGAAAAATCAAAGAACCAGATTTGGTAATGCCTTGATTTTTTATAATAGAGGTAAAAATAAAGAAAGAGGGAGATATAACCATAGAAGAAGATCAAAATCAGCGAGGAAATCAATGTCAAGGGGCAGAAATGGAGGTTGTTGGTTTTGTGGAAAAAGACATACAATAAAGAATTGTTGGTCATATAAAAAGGTGCAGAACCAATCAAATGACAATGAAGTTAAGACCACATATGAAAAAGATGAAGATGTTCTAGTCTTGTCAATAGGTGAAACTACAATAGACTCATGGGTGTTGGATTCTAACGCATCATTTTATGCAACTTCATGTCGATAAGCCTTCTAAAATTATCAAGAAGACAGATTTGGTAAAGTATATCTTGGTGATAACAAGACATGTGAGATTATTGGAAAAGGTGACATGATGTTGAGGTTGAAGAATGGAAACAAGTGGTTATTGCACGATGTAAGACATGCTCTAAAATTAAAAAGAATTCTGACTTATGTGGGACAATTTGATGCTTAAGGATGTAGCATCACTTTTTCTTCAAATTCTTGGAAGATGACCAAAGGGGCGTTAGTGGTTACAAGGGGCAGAAAATTGGGCACATTATTTGTGCTAGATAGTCTCACTGAAGTGGGAGTAGCGATGATGCTTGTGAACAACAAAACAAAACTATGGCATAAAAGGCTTAGGCACATGAACAAGAAGGGGCTTGAATTCTTGCTCAAAAGAGATCATCTTCTGGGAATAAAATTTGTGGATTTGGACCTATGTGAGCATTGTCTATATGACAAATAGAGGAAGATTAGTTTATCGAAGACTGGACATGACAAAAAGACAAGGCCTTTGGAGCTTGTGCACTCCAACATGTTCGGTCCTACAAAGGTAACCTTGTATGGAGGTGCTAATTATTTTGTTTCATTTATTGATGATTGCACTCGAAAGGTATGGGTTTATATGCTCAATAGGAAATCTCAAGATTTTTAAAGCTATTGTTGAAAACCAAATAGGGAACAAGATTAAATGTTTGAAAACGAATAATGGAGACAAATTTTGTTCTTCAAAATTTGATGGTTATTGTGAAGATAATGGTATTTAGCATATTAAGGTTGTACCATTTATGCCTCAAGAGAATGGTGCAATTGAGAGATTGAATTGGACAATTCTAGAGAGGGCTCCAAGCATGCTCTCTAATGAGGTTTGGGCAAAAATTTTTGGGCAAAAACGGTTAACACGGTAGTGTATTTGATTAATCACAACCCCTCTTCTCGTTTGGATTTCGATACTTTGAAGGAGAGATGGCTTGGAAAGTGAATTATCTACAGTCATCTATGGGTGTTTGGCTATGAAGCTTTTATTCATATTTCGAAAGAGAAATGAACGAAGTTGGATTTCAAATCTAAATGGTGTATATTTGTTGGGTATAGAGAAGATCAGTATGAATTTAGATTGTGGAATCTGATTGCAAATAAATTCGTTCGTATTCGGGATATTGTCTTCAACAAGAAAGTGTTTCCAGATTTGCACAAACAGAGGGTTCAACAAATGAATATATGCCTGTCAATGATGTTGGGAGTGGCTATGATTCACAGTTTTCACATCCAAAATTAATTTCAAATATGCTTCAACTATTGGAATATCTAATCCCAACTACTTCATTAACTCCCCATGTTGACCTGTCCTCATCTTATCAGCATTAGATCACAATCATATCCTAGCATTAAAGACGAGGATCTAATTTGGTCTTATCTTCTCCAACTACTCTGTTGACTGTTAGCTATCTCCTTTATTGATTGTTCGTGCTTGATTGCCTATATATTGGTGAGTCTGTCTTGCTTTCTACTTACTCTCAGATGAGTCCAACTCTGTAGAGCTGTAACCTGTAAGGGTATGAGCTGAAGCTCAGAAAGTCTCTGTAATGTTTTCATTATGATCAATATTAAATTTCTGTCATTTGGTATCAGAGCTAGGATAATAGCAAGGGAGATGAGGTTTGGTTGTTTGCAAATTATAGTCAAAGAAGAGATCATTGTTGTGAGATCACTGTCTTAATCAGTAAGGAGATCACAACCGCCCAAAGTATGAAGATGTTGCCATGTATGGAGACTACAGCCATTTAAAAGAAGAGATCACAGTTGTTCAAAGGAGGCACCGGATCCAAGCTGAAAGCCGCAGCTGTGAAGGCCTGCAAAGGGAGCACAAGCTGTATTAAGGCAGATCACTGCCAAGAGAAGAAAAAAGATAGTTAAGTCGCTAGCCCACAAAGCAATCAAAGTTGGAAGTGGATCGTTGTTTTTGAGATCAAAGGAGTTGGCTGTTGTTTGTCATCACAAAAGACAAAATCAATGAGATCAAAAGAAGATCAGATCGCTGTCAAAGAAGATTCCAGCGGCCGCGTGAAGCAATAGAAGCGAAAGTTTGTCTTTGTTGAAGGAAAGGAGTAAGGAAGATTGAAGACCAGCTTGAAGACTATTGTTGATCGACACATTGAAGAAGGAAAATATCGCTGGCTGTTTGAAGACCAGGATCGTTGTTGCTTCCTCTGAAGAAAGTCATTCTCAAAGAGTGATTGAGGAAGCTACTGAAGCTTGTTTGAAGAACCTCGCAATTCTGATGTAAGGATGTCGCAGCCAAAGAGGTGTTCCCAGCAGACTGGAGCTGCAACCAAAGTATGTGTGTGTTGCAGATATTTCTTATAGCCATTGTCGATAAAAGTCTGAAGACATCACTAATAGTCCGAGTGTTGAAGAAGACACACCTCTCGAAGGTCAATATAGTCGCTGCCTAGATTTGAACTAGAGAACTTTAGTGTGTCCAAGAAGGAAGGAGCATATAATCAAGCTCTTCGCCCAAGCCAATAAGGAGCCTGGAGAGCCTAAAGAATCTGGTCAAGTATAGAGCCCAGAGAGATCTGAAGGAGTGATTGCAGTCAATGGAATCATAGAAGAAGATAGGCTGCCAGTCAAAGAAGCCACCAGTGTTTGAGAGAAACCGTTAGGTATGCATTTAAGAAGATTGTGTTGTGGCTTAGTAAAGCCATATATTTTGTTATTTAGTCCTGGTATATTGCTTTGAAAAGAAAATTGATATTGTAAGCATATAGTGGAGGATTTTCATCAAGAGATTGAGAGGTTGGAAGATACGTGCCAAGGAAGAATCACAGTCTGTGTATTGTACCTAATTTGTTGTAAGGGGTGCATGCCCGATCGTACTCGACACCCTCGATATTTTTTGGTTTAACATATTGATGATCCATGTATTTGAAAAGGAATCCTATACAACTGGCAAGTACAGCGACTGGTTACCCATGTATCTCGGTAGATGGAATTCTTTTTATATGGACTCAATAATCAATTTTGATGCAGGTACACAAGGAGAAAAGTCCATGATAATTTGGGGAGTCATGTGTGACCTTGGTTTGTGGTAATCCGAAACCACTTGTACCATTTGTTGAGAGGTTTGTGGTTAACCGAAACCACTTGAGTGTGAAGTTTGTGGTGATCCTGAAACCACTTGTATGTGAGTATGTGAGTTTGTGGTCATCTGAAACCACTTGTATGCACGGTTTGTGGTTAGCAAAGCCTAGTAAGATTCCTGAGCACCTGCAATGTGACTCTACGGGAGGTGTTGAAGAAAAACAAAGATTCCACACTTGAACTGATGATGGACTAGTTATCAAGAAGACCAGAGCTCATGGTTGCAGATGCCGAAGCATCAATGGAAAAGATTAAGAAAATATTTAGAATTCGTAGTTGAGATTAAGGGGGAGTGTTGGAATATCTAATCCCAACTACTTCATTAACTCCCCATGTTGACCTGTCCTCATCTTATCAGCATTAGATCACAATCATATCCCAGCATTAAAGACGAGGATCTGATTTGGTCTTATCTTCTCCAACTACTCTGTTGACTGTTAGCTATCTCCTTTATTGATTGTCCGTGCTTGATTGCCTATATATTGGTGAGTCTGTCTTGCTTTCTACTTACTCTCAGATGAGTCCAGCTCTGTAGAGCTGTAACCTGTAAGGGTATGAGCTGAAGCTCAGAAAGTCTCTGTAATGTTTTCATTATGATCAATATTAAATTTCTGTCATCAACAGCACACTGGCAACACTCAGATTCACCAAGGTCGAATGAATGGTTTCGAATCCCAAGCATAGGCTATGCAACGTTTGGAACAACCTTGTCATGGGAGTTTAGTCTCACCAATGGGACGCGAGTTATGTTTCCTTCAAATTCATCACAGCCAGTTTTGGCTCCTCACACTTCACCGCGGGCAGGTTTAATTCCCACGCGTTGCCCAGTCTATTTTCCATCGCGTGAAGCAAATTCAAAGTCCCCTGTTGAAAATTCGAACTCCACGCAGCCTGCTCATTCCCAAACGCCAGTTTCAAAGCCATGCATGAGGAAATGGTACATTCCCTTGCCCCATCTCACACGTCGTGCTCTGTCCTTAGCCGCGATAGAGGTAATTTTGCTGCCCATTATTCATCGCAGCCTGCACAACATTCAAACATTGCAAACTTAATGCTAACACGTGAGGAATATTGCCTGTTAAAATGTCCACGCAGGAGGTTTCTACGCCAATTTCATATGCCCGCGCTCCTGTTTCAGTCAGTATGCAGCCAGTTTTGTCCTTTACTGCCACGTGTGAGCTCTGTTCTCCACAGCAACAAGAGTTTTGACTCTTATTTTGAGCCTTTGAACCCACCGATGCAAACTCCTCTTCGGTCCAATGCAAATTCGTAGCCTTTTAATGAAATAGCAGCCAATTCACCATTGCGTGATGTTTTTCCCTGGTCGCAGCCAGCAAACAGGTCGATGGGAGAATTAATTTTGGCGCCTCTAGTTATAATGATATGTAGCAGGCGGTGGGCCTAGTTCGATTGGCTAAAGCATTCTGTTGCAGGCAAGAGGTCACGAGGTCTAGTCTCCCCACCGTCCCCATGGTATGGAGGGCATGTTGCGCCAGCGCCACCATTCACACGAAAAAAAGTTAACCAAACTCACTGCAGTTTATAGGGGGACGGATACCCAACCGATTCCTTCAGTCTAAAAAAATAAATAAAATAAATAATAATATCATCTTTTCCACATGTAAAGAAAGCACTTTATCTCTAATTCATAAGAGAAACCTAAAATAAAGGTGTGCTATATTGAGGGGCTTTGATATGAATGTTATTGGCTATTCTTTTGCTGAGTTGGACAATATTTTGGTGCTAAATTGCAGTCTTGGTTCTTCATGTGCAACCTTTGTTTCTAAGTTTTCTATTACTGTTCACCAAGTGCAGCATCATTTTGATACCATCCTTCCCCTCTAAACAAGCAATAAACCTTTAGCCAATGTTGCAACAAAGATTCACTCACTTGGAGGGTGTCTATGGAATTTTTTTTTTAAGGTTTTAAAGTGTCAAAAATTCTATTTTCATGTCTAAAAAGCAACATTGTTCATGCCCAAACAACGTTTTGGACATTTTTCAAATATCAGAAATAATAAAAATGATCCACCAATCAAATCCAACACTTGAACAATGGTTTTAATACTATTTGAATGATTTTAAATGGTCAATAGTGTCCAAAACAACCCAACAACTTTTATCACAGCTCTTCTACACTCTTTCATAGTGTTTGATTGATTTTCTAAGTGCTAGAACATTAAAAAATGACCTAACACTTTTCTAATAACTTGCAAATGATTTGGACTCCATTGTAGCTTAATATAAATACCCATACACTATATCAAATGCCTTTGAGGGTTTTAAAATCACCCATGGGAATTTTGGTGATAATATGTGTTTCAAAGAATGCAAATAGTGATCTCGAGGCAGGGTTCTCATAGTTGAAATGCAAATCAAAGCAAGTGGATGAAAATTTTATACATAGAGGGGTTACTAGTAAAGTGTTTGACAAAATGTCAAATTAATCCCATAAAGGAATTTTAGTGTTTAACAATCAAAATCCTTAGTTAAAACTTAAAATGCAAGTTGAGTATAAATTTTAACTGTTAATGAAATGGGTTTGTACTCGAAGTTGATAGATTTTTTGGCAAAGGTGAAATACAACAATAAATAAGTTCTTACATCCAATTAAAAAAATTGTACGAAAATCCAAGGAAAGGGCAAAAAGCAAATTTCAGTAACAAATAAGAGGAAAAATAAAGCATAAAGGTGCCAATCAATTGTAAATCAAAGAAAAATTATTGTGCCAAGTGTCATTGTGAGATTTAATTTGAGTTTTCTCATCCTCTTTAAAATGTATCTTCCATTCATTTGGAAGGGGTTCTGAGATTTTAAAAAGTTGTAAAAGGGGTGGGTTGTAGAAGATTTCATAATCTATTTGGGGAAATAGAGTTATGTGCCTGCAAATCTTTAATGAAGACATTGTTGTATTTTGAGTGAATCTTATATAAATATATGCTTCATCGCTAATTGTCTACATTTTATAGTGAAATGTTTTCTGAACAATGGAATTAAGGATTGTAGGTTTCTTTATACACATTTTTTGTTATGAATTGTTTTTATTAATTGCTATTTGTTCAAGGAATATTATATGTTCTTTCCTGAAAATGGTGAGAGTTTTCATTATAAATGGATTTGTAGGAAGAGTTGTATTGTAAACTAGTAGTAGGTCTCATTGTTATAAAGTAATCGTGATTAAATGACCATCAAAATATGTTTAGAATGCATGCTGTGAGATTATGTAGCATTACAACCCCATAACCTTAGGCACCAATCCATTTTGAATGAATTTTCGTTAGTCTCAAAAACAATTTCCAAACTCAAAATCAAATCCAAAAGTCATTTCTAGTAATTTATTTATAATTTATTTTATACTTCATACTAGGGTTTCAAAGATAACAAGGACTTTTCTCTTCATGCTTGCAAACATATAAATGCTTGTTCATTTGTATGAAGTCAATCTGTTAGACATTATGATATAGTTGTAATTAATATTCATGTTTAGTATCATTGGGTGATCTTCCTAGATCTTGCAAAGTCTGAAATTTAAAGGTGGATAATTGTTTAACTATCTCTTGTTCGTTGGTCATTGATCTAATAGTCTTGATTATAATATTTGACTTACCTTTAGAAAATCAGTTGAAATAACCGACATATACAATCATAATGTGAAATTGGATTTTAAGTATCCTCTAAATCACCTTTTCTTCTAATAAAAGTCAACTGACACAATTTTTTTGGGTTCACAGATTTATTTAGTACATATTGTGTGGTGGATGTTGAATTAGAAGAGTGGTTACCTAAGCAAAAATCATTATGTGAGGATGGAATCCGTGGAAGTAGTATGTTACCCAGATTTTTTTACTTGTTCTGCTGAGCATCACTAACTATAGGGAAAACAAAATATATTGGAGGCCCATAACTGTGTTGGACTAACCGCCACACCTCTGGGCATATGATCATGTGGACTAACCGCCACTCTGGGTCTAGGTGAAGGTCTTGGTTTGGAAAGTTCACTAACACTTGCAAGTTTTGGTGTAACGACAAACTACAAATGGTATCAGAGCCACAACCCAGGTTCAATTCCCCCGAGTTGTGTCAGAAGGGGGGTGTTGGACTAACCGCCACACCTCTGGGCATATGATCATGTGGACTAACTGCCACTCTGGGTCTAGGTGAAGGTCCTAGTTTGGAAAGTTCATTAACACTTGCAAGTTTTGGTGTAACGGCAAACTACAAACTGCACTGTGACTTAGGGCACTCTTGGCACAAACACAACTTCCATGTTTGTTGCAGGATTCCGCAATCAAAAGTTCAGTACCAGAAGATACCTCAGAGAAGCCCAGAATTTCAGGCCCATAAACTGTTATGCTTGTCATGCTTGTCCCATTAGTATTGCGATTGATTCATCAATTCTCTATTTAAATATTGAATAATTTAACAATCAAATAGTCAACAGTAATGTTTAAGACTATCATAAGTCGTCCTATATCCATCAACTTTTATGCTTGTCCTATCAATGCTGTGAGTGATTCATCAATATTCCTCTTAAATATTGAACAAAATAACAATCAATAATAATTTACACCTTAGAATTATCACAAGTCCTCTTATATCCATGTTACTGCCATTATGACATTTACCAATATTGTTTCCTTTGGGAGAGATGGTGAATGTCATTGAAAATCAAGAGCAAAATCATAGTGTTTCCATGTCCATGAATGGGGAAGCAGCTTCCAACCTAATTCAACTCTAGAAATGGGTCTTGGAGTTTTCTCACAAGTCAGGTAAGGGAACAGTAGAATCATTTTAGTTGACTTGCAGGGAAAAGAAAAAACACAATCGGAATCAAATCTTTGACCTCCAACAGATGGAGATGGAAATGGAGATGTGTGCTAGTTGTCTTGGAGAGGTGAGACATACATTACACCATTTCTTTCTTTCAGTTTTCCCACACCAAACATAATGACTGTGTGATAATGGCGACATTGGTAGATGGGTTTGAAAATCCATCGTCTTGGCCGTAGCCAACAAGTATTCTTCCTCCAAACTGCAAGATGCTTCCAGTTTGTTTTGTTTTACCATGTATATGTTCAGCAGTCAACATGTAAAACCTATGGTATTTTGGGCTTAGCACATAGACATCAATGCTATTCATTTGGCAAGGAAAACATTTATTTTATTTCTAGCTTTGCTCTTATCGGGAGTAGACGGATCATTCGATGTTTAGGGTAGAGGGATTCTACTATTAGAGTACACAATTTTCTCTTTCAGGTCGCCTTAGAACGACAAAATATTGATGTGTATATGACTACGATAGAATTACAGAAGTGATGGCTTGTGGGGTTTTGCTAAAGTATTATAAGATAATGTAAGAAAGTAAACCTCTTTTGAAGTGTATATTTTTCTGGAAGTGATTTAATTTTGTTGTTAATTTGTGAGAGAGAAAACAATGATCACGGTGATGTGTTGATTTGCTGCAGTTGTGGTTGTTGGTTTGCAGCTTTAGCATTATTCAGTCTTTATAGTTGTCTCTTTATTCTTTGTTGAGTTCTAATGGTTTATCTATTTTGATCTATGTAAAAGAGTTGGAAATCTTTCAAAATTCCACCTTTAATTCTAATAAAATATGATTAGTATGATGTGACAAATTATGTAAAGAGTGTTGTTGTAAATAGGATCACATTATTCATCCTACTATTAGATGGTCATATCATGTAGACTAGTCCATGTAATGCAACATAGTCTTCTAGTAAGAGCTGTAGACTTGTATTCATTGTATTATAGTTCCTAAAGATGAACTAATTGCTAAAGACATGTCACTCATATAGTATGAATGCAAATCCAGTTGTTTGATGTAGAGATATATTACATATATGTCAAGTTCAGCTTTGGATTCTCTACAATTGAATAAACATTTTAGATGGTTCTTGTTCCTAGTTAAATTCTAATGTTCAAGGAATGCTCTTAGAATAAATATTCATGATTAAGAAATTCATGTTTTTTCACATGTAGGCTAATAGGATAACTAGTACTTTCAAAATGGTTTGACTTTGGAGCTTTGAGTTTTAAAATTTGAATTAAAGAGATAAGTCACATCATGTGATTATAGTCCATAGACTAAGCCATATTACATGTCCTAGTCCAAGATGTAGATAGCCTACACCCCCTTTTAGAAAACAATATTTTACTTATTATATCCATATTATAACTATTATACTATTCTTGATAACTTGAGGCAATTTTAGAGATATAATTGTTGACCTGTTTGTTGGATTAAATAATTGAGATAGACTAAAATTATAAATATTAAAAAAATGATTGATGAATTGGGAATCTAGAGGGTATTTTTATTTATGAAATTCTAATTACATTTTATGTTATTATTTTATAGGAAACATTACTGAGGCTTAATATGTGTGCAAATGAAAGAATGAATAGAGGTCTAACTAGATTTGCACCTAGAATACAATTGAAATGATTCTTCACAATGATTGCCTAACCATAGCTTTTATTGAACTTAACCAATCCTATATCTTCAATTAAATATTAGCTTACAACATTAGTTATAGCCACCTGTTATATGTTTTAAAATAAAAAAAGGTATTTATAAATTACTTTTATTTTTAAGAGTTTGGATAAAATTAAATTAGTGATATTTTTAATAACTAATTTAATCATAAGAGATTTTTTTAAACGATTTTAACTAAAATTAAAATAAAATATGGATAAAAATATTTACTATCACATGCACATGAGTTGTAAGCATTACAAAATGTGTTATAGAACTATAAAACTAGCGAATTTTTTAATTTCATAGATTAATTTCATTCCAAGTATAATATCATTATATGTTTAGACACATTATCATTATACTTACAAAATAATATATTCACAATTATTATCTACATGCTAGTTACAACATAGTATATCATGCTATAGTCTTTTAGCTCCTCCATTGAATCCTAGTTGCTCCTACTAAGAGGGAAAAGTGTAAGTGAACCCAACCATTCATAAAATCTCCATAATATTTATCCAATAGTACCTAGATTAGTCGAGAAAGCAACCCATATTTCACGAAGCACTAACTTATCTACAACCATCATGTTCACTCTATAAACATATCAAAGGTCCCCATTTTATTTTTTATTTATCTAAGTTCATTATTGTAAGTTCATTGGCATTTCTAATATAACTAATTATAGAATCATATAGAGTAGTGAGGGGTTTATATATTCAATAATTTCTAAACTATTAAGTTTATCCAAATGCTCTACCTTAATGATTAAGCTATTAACCTCTAGTCCCATTTGAATTTTATATTCAATACAATATTCCCTATTGATAATATGGCTTCAAACCTACCAAAATACATTGTTCTACTAGGCCTAGCATCACAGGTATGCTTGTGGAAAAACTATATAGAACTTAACCTTTCTATAGTTCAGACTCTATAACTATAAGGTTTACATGTTCATATTGAAGTGGTTCATATAACTTACAAGTGAGGTACTATGAAATGTTCCAAGCCTCACACCCATGATATTATCCAAGTAAAAAATTTAATGAAAGAATTTTTTTTGAGAGAACATAAGAATGACTCCAACATTCAAGATATGACATTGACTTGTCACATTGCATGCCAAAATACACACATGTCTTGGGGTGATCCCACAATACTAGTTTACAATTTTTGGCCAAACTGGACATTGAACTGAATTTTTTTAACTAAATCTTCACTTTCTAGCACCTATAGTGGCTAAACCGTGAGGAATTTGGAGATGGTGCAAACTAGTGATTTGTGACATTTTGTCTGTAGATTCTAAATATATTTTTTTCAAAAAATTTGGAATCAGATTGCACTTCTTTTTCCATCTCCTTCGAAAACTAGATTTTAATAGTAAACACCATTTTAAAGAGTGACGTTACTGGATAACACAACTTTTTTATATGAAGGAGAAAATTCTAATTTTTTCAAATTTAGATTCATAACTATGATATCTAGTGCATGGAATTGGTTTCATATCATTTCATTGAATATTTTTCTCTTAATTATCTTTCAAAGTCAAACCAGTTACAGTTTAGACATGATTTACTAGCTAAAACATAACTTTTTTTGTATGTATCAATTTTTATTTTTTTTGTTGGATCAGGGACATCAATATCTAGTGCACTAATATTTTTCAATTTTCTTTTTGATAATCTACTATTTTCCCACATGTGCAGAAAAAAGAGCTTGATTTTCGGTGAAAAACCTATGTTTAATCAAACTAAAAAAAATACATAATAAAACCAAAACATTTTGATGGATAGCTCATTCTGAGGACAACCATCATCCAGTTGGGTCTATGAAGTCTCCTCCATTTTCATCCTCAACCCGAGCTTTGAAAGGAAATTTTTTGCATCTCACTTTTCTGTCTTCTCATCAATTGTTTCTTGCTTGGAAAATCCTTACTCTACAAGTCTCCATGGACTATTATCCTCAACACTTCCATTCTCCTTTTGCAAGAAATTATCTTTCACCTTGATTCTTCTCAATGCTTCTTCTTGTCTTTGTGATACCTCACCTTAGGCCCACTTCTTTTCCCCTGGCCTAGTCTTTTGGTATCCAGGTTCTTCCTTCAACCTATAAAAAAAATAAAAATACAAAAACTCTCAAAAATCCCTTACCCAGATCTTTGGGCTCTGATACCAATTTGATGTAGAGGTAGGATTTACTTGGTTTCAACAACAACAATGGTTAAAGGCTTCTAGGACTCCAAACATAGTTGACCATTTAATGGCCTTGTCATGGATTTGTCTTAGGACTTCTTGGAATTATTGAATTGGATCTTCCTATGTCATGATTAGAATTTTCAAATGTGACTCAGAGGGAAATAACTCATTCATGTATGTTGGCATCCTACTAGACACAACAAACTACCTTTTGATAGTCTCCTTAGGATAGTATACTCTAGGCCTTGTCAAACAGTCTCATAGGATAATCAATATAAATGCAAGGGAATGAACTTTTAAAGGCTTCTAACTTCTTGAAACAGAGCTACAAGGCTTCCATTACATCCATTCTTCATCCTTGCTTCACAAATGCACTTCAAACATGTTCTTAGGCCCACCTAGGGTCAAAATTGCCTTGTATGGTCCTAATAGGACAATCACATCAAATTGACACAAACTTCTTATCATGGATCAAATACTCATTGAAATAAGTCTATAACACCTTGAAACACATTCCCAATACCTTCTCCAATTCCAAACCGAACCCAATCATTCCTTGATCCACCCAACTTGCTTTCCAATGAATACAGAGTCTGATTTTCATTGTGAAATGCAACAAATTGTCATTAATAACTTTCACAAAACACCTAATGAAGAAAATCACTCCAATGATATTAAACATGACATAGTTATAGAATTTTCTTCAAATTTTTATAAAGATCTAACGGTGGAAAAAAAAATTATGACATTTTTCCCAAAACAGATAACCCTAGGTAGGGTTTTAGGCGAGTTTTAGTAAATTTGCAATAAATTTCAAAATACTCAATGCAAAGGCACCAAACCAAATGAAAATGAAAGTTAGTTCATCCCTCTATTAAAAAAACCAATCTCAAGACTGTACCAATCTGTTCCAGTCTATACCATGCAATGGAGCGACAATATTTCAGAAAAGAAACATAGAAATAGTCTCCACCTTGATTCAAATTTCATTCAAATCTTTAGCCAACCCACCTCCAACCATTGGGTCATGCATAGAAATCATATTTATGCTTGTAAAAACAACAAAAAAGTCCCAACCAACCCTCAACCAACTTCTAACAACTTTTCAAAAAGTTGACATTACAATAAAAAAGTTGTCATTAACAACATTGACAACAATTGAGCAATTTTTGCAACTTTTACACAAATGACACAAAAAATTGAAAAATGACCCCAAATGATGGAAATTGGCCGAAAATTACCTTATTAACATGAAACAACACAAAAACTAAAACTTTTCCTCATGTAGGCATCAATTCCTAAGGGTGCTCTTGCACCACTAGGTGAGTCCTTTAGGGTTTATCGGGTCAGTCACAATAAGTCACACATTGTCATCAGACACAAAGGGTCATCAAAATCTCACACAAGTAATGAAACAACAAGGAAAAATAGTCAACAAGTCTTCACATCCAATTAGTCAAGTTGTCAAATCAGCCAAGCATCAAACCAACATCAAGACAATCTAAACTATGTCTAATACAAGATGTGTCTTTCCTGAAACCCGACATAGGTATTCATCAAAATTTTTCATTTGCCTTATACAGGTGGTCACATGATCGAAACCAGAATTGACGTCTTATACAAAATATTTCTCCTCCTGAAACTAGGCCTCGTCAAAAAAATCAACCCATCACTCACCTAGTCAAACATTGGCAAAACATTTTTGGCAAACACTTTGAATGGTTGTTGACTTTGTTGGATTATTTTGTATTATCTTTCAACTTGTCTTTTGGTTCATGTTACTAGCTACCTCGAGGATGTCCCACAAATGATTTAGAGGAGTGATGATGTCTCATGACCCGCTTTTTCTTTGATTACTGTCTATGGATTGTCTTGGAAAAAAGAATGGGGCAACTTTTCCCTTAGTATGAGTCAAGACATTCCTTGTCTACGATTGTCTGTTTTGCAAGTGGATGACCTTGCACAACTTGGTCTATCTCATACCATGGTGTTTGTTGTCCATTTGTCACATTTTACCACCCAATGATGATTAAATGCAAATCCTTGCATAGAAAAATATATATCTTTAAGTTGTCTCCACTAATGCCATGCTAACATCCATATCTTTTGCACTAACATTTCTTCTATATACATCCTAACAGCATCCTCTGACACACAAAAAATCTTGCATGCATGATCATGTTAGGAAGCATTATAGATATCATTATCATAATAGACATCATCATATTTAATTTATATTGCATGAGAAAATACAAAAACATCTAAGGGGTGATCCCGCAATATTGGTTTACAATTTTTGGCCAAACATGACATTGAATTGGATGCGCTCGTGTTATGTCTTTCTTTATGTTAAATGCTACTCTATTGAATGTATGTTTGTATGTACATGTATGTTTGTATGTCATGTATGTATGTATCTATGTATGTATGTATGCATGTATTTATCAATTCATGTATATTGTATGTATTCATATATGTATGTAAAATTGTATCTACACATGTACATGTATGGTTGTATGTATGTAGGATTGTGTGTACATATGTATTATGCTTGTATGTATGTAAGTATGTATGTATTTATGTATGTCTTTAGAGGGAGGGAGAATTTTAAGAGAGAGAGATTTTGGAGAGAGGGAGAGGGGGTGGAAGTGAGAGTTTAAGAGAGAGGGAGTGGGAGACAAGGGGTTGGAGTGATAGGGACTTAGCAAGGTAGGGTGGGAGGGATAGAGGGAGGGAGAGAGAGAGAGGGGGGGTCAGAGAGAGAGAATTGAGAGAGAGAGAAGGGGGGAGAGAGAGATGGAGAGAAAGAGAGAGTTATGTAGGTAGGGTTCCAAAGGGAGAGACTTGAAAGTGTGAGGGGGGGTGAGAGGGAGAGACTTGAGAGATAGGTAGTGAGAGTGAGTGGGAGAGAGAGGGAGTGAGAGTGAGAGACCTAAGAGAGGGAGAGGGTGTCAAAGGGAGTGACTTGAGAGATGGAGAGAAAGAGGGGGTGGAGTGAGAGTGACTTACCTAGGTAGGGTGGGAGGGATAGATAGAGAGAGGGGAGAGAGAGAGAGAGAGTTTCCTAGGTAGGTTTCTAGAGGGAGAGACCTGGGAGAGAGGGAGAGAGAGGGAGAGAGAGGGAGTCAGAGAGAGTGGGAGGGAGATAGAGATAGATAGATAGAGGGAGCGAGGGAGGGTGGTAGGGATTGATTAAATGAGAGGTACACAGAAAGAGGGAGAGGGTAGATAGAGACAATTAGAGAGGGTAGGAGAGAGGGATGGAGGGAGAGGTGAGATGTATAGATAGAGAGAAAGTGATAGGGGTTGAGGTTATAGGGTTGAGGGATTAGGGTGGAGGACCTATAGGGTTGATGGTAGAGGGTATTGGGTTGAGGGTATAGGGTAGAAGGTTTAAGGGTTTAGGGTTAAAGGGTTTAGGTTTTAGAGTTGAGGGTAGAGGGTTTAGGGTATAGGTTTGAGGGTATATGGTTGAAGGATTAGGTTGAGGCTCCAATGTAAAGGGTAGAGGGTATACGGGTTGATGGTTTAGGTTTTTTAAGGATTGAGGGTTGAGGGATTAAGGGTTTAGGGTTGAGAATTGAGGGTTGAGGGTTTAATGTATAGGATAGAGGGTAGAGAGTAGAGGGTTTAAGGGTTGAGGGTTGAGAGTTGAGGATTGAAGGTTGAGGTTTGAGGGTTTAAGGTTGAGGGTAGAGGATTGAGGTATAGGGTATAGGGTCAAGGTATTAGGGTTGAGGGTCTAATGTATAGGGTAGAGGGTATAGGGGTTGAGGGTTGAGAGTTTAAGGGTTGAGGGATTAAGGGTTGAGGTTTTAGGGATTATGGTAGAGATTTTTCTTGGATTTAAGGGTTTAAGGGTTGAGGGATTAGGGTTTAGGGTAGAGGGTATTGGGTTTAGGGTAGAGGGTAGAGGGTAGAGGGTTTAAGGGTTTAGGGTTTAAGGGTTGAGGGTTGATGGTTTAGGATTGAGTGTTTAAGGGTTTAAGGGTTGAGGGTTTAGGGTTGAGGGATTAGGGTAGAGAGGGAGGGGTGGATGGATAGAGAGATGGAGGGAGAAGTGATGTAGAGAGAAGGAGAGAAGAGATGGAGGAACATAGATATATGAGAGTTGAGGATCCAATGTATAGGGTAGACGATTGAGAATAGAGGGTATAGGGTTGACGACCTGTAGAGTTGAGGGATTACGGTATTGGGTTGAGGGTATAGGGTTGAGGGATTAGGGTTGAGGGTACATATGGTTGAAGGATTGGGGTTGATAGTCCAATGTATAGGGTAGAGGGTATCGGGGTTGAGGGTTTAGTGTTTGAGGGTTGATGATTGAGGGATTAAGGGTTGAGGGTTGAGTATTGATGGTTGAGGGTTTAATGTATAGGGTAGAGGGTAGAGGGTAGAGGGTTTAAGGGTTGAGGGTAGAGGGTTTAAGGTTAAGGGTAGACAATTGAGGGTATAGGGTTGGGGGATTAGGGTTGAGGGTCCAATGTATAGGGTAGAGGGTATAGGGGTTGATGGATTAGGGTTTAATGGTTGAGGGATTAAGGGTCAAGAGGGTTGAGGGATTAGGGTAGAGATTTTACTAAGTGGGTTTAAGGGTTTAAGGGTTGAGGGTAGAAGGTAGAGGGTAGAGGGTAGAGGATTGAGGGTAGAAGGTAGAGGGTTTAAGGGTTGAAGGTTGAGGGTTTAGGACTTAGGGTTGAGTATTTAAGGGTTTAAGGGCTAAGGATTTAATGTTGAAGGTAGAGGATTGAGGGTATAGGTTTGGGGGATTAGGGTTGAGGGTCTAATGTATAAGGTAGAGGGTATAAGGGTTGAGGGATTAGGGTTTAAGGGTTGATGGTT
>VDFB02093804.1:5938-33880 GCA_007258455.2 Sequoia sempervirens | reverse complement strand
GGGAGAGGGGGTAGGAGGGAGATACTTCAGAGAGAGAGATAGAGATGGAGGGAGTGGGAGAGAGATAGAGGTTAGAGGATAGAGGGTATAATGGTTAAGGGTTGAGGGTAGAGGGGAGAGAGATAGAATTAGGGTATAAGGGCTAAGGGTAAAAAGGTTAAGGGTAGAGGGTAGAGGGGAGAGAGACAAAAGTAGTGAGTGAGTGAGAGAGAGAGTTGAGAGAGGGAGAGGGGGTAGGAGGGAGAGACTTGAGAGAGAGAGTGAGATGGAGGGAGTGGGAGAGAGATAGAGGGTAGTGGATAGAGAGGAGAGAGATAGAATTAGGGTATAAGGGTTGAGGGTATAAGGGTTAAGGGTAGAGGGGAGAGAGATAGAATTAGTGTATAGAGGGTATAGACAAAGAGAGAAAAAAAATCAATAAATTTTTTTTCTCATAACACGAGTGCATTTTGAAGAAGTAGATATATGACCATTTTTTAGCAAGAATTGGTGTATTGGGGTTGTAGACTCTTATTGAGTTTTCCCTAGAGGTGGGTCTGAAACTCCAATTTTAAGGTTTTGAAGACATAAAAATGTGATTATGGCCCATTCCACTAACTATAACTCTTGTAGCTGAGTGGAATGGGCCCAATATGGTAGGATTTAGTTGATTGAATGGTTTTGGGAGTAGGAGAGGTCATTTGGGGGTTTGGGCATGATGCCCTAGTTGTCAAATTTGAATGTTTTGAGTGAAATTTGACGGTTAAAAGTGGGTAGGTGAGAAAAAATCTTGGGGCAGAAAATTTTTCTGATAGATTAAGCATGCATAGGATATTTGAAGCATGTTTGATGCATTGGTGAAGTGTAAAGAAGTTGGGAAGTGGGATTTTCAGTAAACCCCTTTGTAACTTGCTAAAAATGAGGGTTTTATATAAAGAGGACTTAGTGAGTGGTTCATTGGCTAAAATTTGTAGATTTGGTGGTTTTATAGACTATTAAATGACTTTTCATAGGTATTTGGGGTTGGAAGATTATTTAGAGAAGAGTTGCCTTGTAAATTAGGCCTATTTGGCTTAAGGGGATAGCGTAGAAGCATCAATTTGAGGGATTTGTTCCAAAAGAGTTATATGAAATTTTGAGATATGTTTTGGTATGCCTTAAAGGGTCTTTGAAAATATAATTGGTTAATGGGTTTGAGAGTGGAGTTGTGAGATAGGTCCAAGAAACTAGGTCTGCAGACCTACAAGACAAATAGTGAAGTTGTGAAGGGAATCACCCTAGTTAGGGTTTTGGAGATTGAAGGCTTGTTGAAATTAGTTGAATTTGTGATTGGTAATTGAAGGCATCCCTGCTCTGCATCACTTCTCTCTCGTTACAATTTTTGGTGGATTATTACTTTCAAAGTATTGGGAATGCTTTGCCTATTTTCTAGTTGGCAGTTGCCATTCTAGAAGGCTCACCTCTTGATATATTTTATGCTCATTATTAATCAATTATCAAGTTAATAATTAGTGAATTTATTTACAGTTAACCTTTTCTTTTCAATTTGTGCAATTTTGGAATTTGTAACTCTACTACTATTCCTAGAAATATTGAAGTTGTTTAGCATAAAGTTGTTTTGATAATCTACTATTTCTCCACATGTGCAAAACAAAGAACTTCATTTTCGATGAAAAACCTATGTTTAATAAAACTAAAAAAATAAATACATAATAAGACCAAAACATATTAAAATTATATTCTTTGGATAGCTCGTTCCAAGGACTACCTGATTCTAGTTGGCCGGTTTGTGAAGATTCCTCCATTTTCATCCTCAACCTGAGCTTCGAAGCGTAAAAATTTGGGTTTTTTTTGTGAACAGGGTCAAAAATTAGGGAAAAGGGGGGTTCTAGCGAACCCCTAGGGGTTTGAGCAAACTAGGGTTCAGTAGAACCCCCTTCCCAAAAAGGTTTTTCATTTGTTTTTTGTCTGTGCATGCATTAAATGGGTTCACTTGAACCTTAGTTCAAGCAAACCCTTTTTTGGTTCGTTTGAACCAATGAGTTCATTCGAACCCCCAAAATGAAATTTTTTGGCATGGGGTCATTTTTTACAAGTTTTCCTTCCTCATTCAAATTGTAAACCATTTTTGTGGGTTTACCCCATGAAGGATAGCAATGATCAATGCTAGGGCTAACCAATTAATAAGTATACATGTGAATAAGTCAAGCACGTACATGTGAATAAGGGAAGCACAAGTACTCAAAAACATGTAAGCCTTGAAGTATAAACACAAATACATAGTATACACAAATTAATACAAAGTATATGCATGAATACAAGGTATACACATGAAAAAATGTAAGTCACAAAGTATAATTGGAATACACGTAAGTCACAAAGTATACACGTAAGTTGTAAAGTATACACTTGAATACACGTAACTCATATCTATTGAACCATGGATTTATAATGCAAATATGGACACCATCGATAAAAAATATTTGTATTAACCAAATATCCATGTAGGAATACATCAATATATGTCGATATAAGTATAAAATATAGGTACAAAATAGCCATATAGGCATACAATGTCAAATATATCCAATACAAAATATGTACAAAAATGTCATATAGGCATACAACAAAGGGATCTGGAATCAAAAGTGATCGCTCTCCATGCTCTCGAAATAAAATTTTGCCCTTTGCTTGTTGATTAGATGGCGATACATCTGTCACTCATTTATGTTGCGGTCGAGGAGTACTCCTGGTACTTCTCCTAGGGTTTAGTTGTTGGTCAAGTCTTATCTATTACAATAAGAAGTAAAGAAATTAATATATAGAAATTGCATTAAAATAATGATATATTTAACAAAATAATCACTTACTGCCATCTAATGATCACTCTCCATGAGGGAAATATTCAAATACCCATGCTGAGGCATGCTGAAGCCCTGAATAAACCATCCAAATAAAAATTAAACTAAAAATCAATAATGGCTTGATTTTTCACTAACATCTATAACAACGAATGTAAATTGAAATTTAGTAATTTACCTCATATCTCCCTTGTTAGAGCCATCGAGGATTCTATAGAAGATGAAACATCGATCTCCATTTCCCACTAAACACTTGGAGGTGTTTCCACTTGCAACATCTAAAAATAAAACAACAGATTATTCAATCACAAAAACTACAATAGCAATCCACATCATGACTTATAATGTATGAGATAATGGAAAAAAAATTGAGTACTTATTAAACTATATATTTCTGAATATCATGCTTACTATTTCCCCTATCCATATCTTGTTGGAAAGCACATGTTTTTAGGCTCTTACCCATAGCAGCAAGCTGGTAAACTGTTTGATAAAATTCTTTCATAGACATGTACGATAACTGTGGTGGCATAGAGAAGGAAGTGAAATGTTTGAAAAATTTCCTCAAATAAATGGGGTCTCATGGTGATGGAATGCCATTCCAAACAAATGCTCGTCATGGAATTCCATAACCATAAGACCGCATTTCTTTCAGGCATTTTTTCAAATAGTTCATTACCTTCTCTATGGTATTATTTCTTACAATTATGCTTTGATAGAAATTTTTCCAAGCATCCATAGTTTGTTGGAAAGCACTTATTTTAGGATTTTAGCCATAGTAGCAAGGAAGTGAGTAGTTAGATAAAATGCTTTGGTACACATGTATAGAAAATGTGGTATCATAGAAAAGGTGGTGAGCTGTTTGAAGAAATTCCTTGAAGAAATGTGGTATCATGGTGATGGAATTGCATTCCATAACCATGAGACCGCATTTCTTAGAGAAATTTTTTCAAACTATTAACTGCCTTGTCTACGCTATTGCTTAACATTATGCTTTGATATATTTTTTCCAAGCATCCATAGTTTGTTGGAAAGCACCTTTTTTAAGCTTTTAGCCATAGCAGTGAGGAAATGAACTGTTTGATAAAATGCTTTGGTAGAAATGTATGGAAAATTTGGTAGCATAGAAAAGGCGGTGAGCTGTTTGAAAAAGTGCCTCAAATAAATTGGGTCTCATGGTGATGGACATCACCATGAGACCATATTTTTTTGAGGCATTTTTTCAAACAACTCATTGCCTTGTCTATGCTATTTCTTGCTATTATTCTTTCATATATTCCTTCCAAGCATCCATAGCATAGACAAGGTAGTGAATTGTTTGAAAAGATGCCTTAGTAAAAAGTGGTCTCATGGAATGCCAAGACATGCAATTGGAAGTTGCTCCTACTTATTACTTATGCTATGTGAAGTAATTGCATCACTGCTTATGTTGACTTTCTAAACAACTATATTGTAGTTGAAAATTTGTCATCTATTAACATCTAGTTATTAGTTATGGAATGTGACTTAATGATTTTGAGTTTGAAAGATGTGCAATCCAATGTAATCAATGATATGAATATAAACTACACAAATCTATTAAGTACAATTCATTAGTTAAACTCTTTATTCTATTACCTACATGTAGGTTTGAGTAAATCCACTGGCACTGAGAGGTGTTCCCTCGAAACCTCTACTATTAGCCTATTCAAAATCTAAAATCACATATTAAAATACCATTCATAAAAAAATGCTACTAACATGTAATAAATTTATAATTGTTTACTAGTTACATACCTCAACGGTAGATGCAGTGGAGAAATAAGCAAGTGTAGGGCCGGTGTATCTAGTATCAACACTATAACCCTGCAATTTTATTAAAATCATAAAACTAAACTAGTTAATCTTGCATTTCAAAAAATAAAATTTAATAAATTAAATTCAATGAACATGTTAACTTTTACTTGAGTATTAATGTCATAGGCCTCATTCAAAATGCCAGCTGCCCTCACCATCTCAATAGCTGTAGATGGATCTTGTGTACCTACTCAGCTTCTTAAGTGTCGACTAGTGGGGTCATATGAACAAGTCACCCCACAAGACTGACAAAAATGGGGTCGAAGCCCACCACTTGAAAACTCCCCTAGATGGAATTGTACAATAGGGTTGGCATGCTGGATGATGCTCTAGGTCAAAGATTTGATGGCATGCAAATTCTCTATGTCGACACTCTCCTTCATGATGGAAGGGATAACAATTTTTTCATGAGGCAACCTAGCGAGAGGTCATCTCCCTTCCTACGTAGGATCCTGCTATGCACTGGGTCTATCTTAAGCTGACCCCCCACCTCTCCCCTGGAAGTCCCTCATATCAAAATAATTTGGGATTATTTTCAAGATGAACTCACAATATAGTTTCCTAAGGAAATAATGCAGGACTTCACAATTGTTGCATGGTGGGTAATCAAATACCATGTACCACCTATCCCAAAAAAAGTTCCTAATCTATTGGTGGTGGCACCAATTAATAGGAAACCTCTTTGCATTGAGGGTAAGATTTGCATTTGAGCGTGGGTCGGTGAATAATGATCACAAATCACCTTTTGTAATTTTTAAATCTTTTACATCTTTATATGATAATTTATCCTGGTAATAAGCCCTAGCCGCTTGCCTCCTATCTTGCCAACCAGTTAATTGTTTGTTGATTGAATCTAAATGTTTTAACATTTCTTTCAGTGAAGTTGCCAGGTTCTTTCTTTCCATGATTGAACCATTTGGATCGTTCAACCTCCTAATTAAATCCTCAATTTTTTTTTATTGTTCTCAATTTCACTCATTAAGTTTTGTTGAGTGCTAGGAGGTTGTTGAGGGATCGGTGGAGGAGATTTTTGTTGTGGTTGATTAAATTGAGGATTTTGTTATTATTGTTCTTGTTGTGCTTGTTGAGGATTTTGTTCTTGTTGTTGTTGTTGTGCTTGTTGAGGATTTTGAGGAGGGTTTGTAGGTTGATTAACATCTCCTACAAATTCAAAAAATAAATATCAAAAACAACCTAAAACTAACAAATTCAAAACAAAAACCAACAATCCTTACCTCTCACACCTCCTCGTCGACGTGGCGACATCCCGGTGATGAAACATCAACATTTTGATGAAGAAATTTGAAAAATAGCTCCTCCTAGAATGCGAGCATGGAAATTTGGGGGTTTTGGCCGTGAGCAGGGAAAAAAACAGCCACAAATTAGAATGAATTCATTTTTTTTTTCTGCTTGTAATAGCAGCTCATAACATGCTTGTGTTATAATGTGCTCATGTTATGGGTTTGTTGTGGCTGAGCCTCAGGCTTGACACACCAATCCATAACACGAGTGCGTTATAACGCACTCGCATTATGAGCTTTCAAAACTTTTATAAAAATTTGGCCACAAATTGTCTACCCATCTTTTTGCACCCACCCGAGAGTTGCAATTTTCCTTCCTCAACAAAATTGTAAGCCAGTATTGTGGGATCACCCATAAATTGTATCCATTAAGCATAATTCACATCATATTAAGCATGTTATTACATCCATGTCATGCCATAAGCATAATCCATTTATTATATTGCATATTCATAAAGCATTGCATTCAATAAACATCACATTGCATAGTCATATCATATCATTTAAGCATAAATCATAACAAATTCACATAACATCCATAATCATCACATGCATTTACATAATCATGTCACACTAACATGTAGTATCATCCATCGCATAATCATCCATAAAATGAATAAACATAATAAAGGCATAATCATCCATCACATAATCATCCATAAAATGCATAAACAACATAAAGGAATAATCATCCATTGCCATCACAGGGTAAATCCACAAAACTAGTTTATAATTCCAATGAGGAAGAAAAAGTTGCAAAAAACATCCCAATGCAAAAAAAAATTGGTTTTTGAGGGTTCGAGCGAACCCAAAGGGGGTTCGCTAGAACCCTAGTTCGAGTGAACCCATTAAATGCTGGGTCTCACATTTCCCAGGAAAAAAGAAGAAGAAAAGGGTTGTGGAAAGGGGGTTCGCTCGAACCCTGGTTCGAGTGAACCTCCAAGGGGGGTTTCACTTGAACCCCCCTTTTACCCCCTTCTCCCCCTATGGCACCAAAAAACTCCATATTTTTTCCCTTTGAAACTCAAGTTGAGGATGAAAATGGAGGATATTTCATAGAACCAACTAGATGATGGTAGTCCTCAGAATGAGCTATCCAAAAAATATAATTTTAATATGTTTTGGTTTTATTATCTATTTATTTTTTTTAGTTTGATTAAACATAGGATTTTTACTGAAAACCAAGCTCTATGTTTTGCACATGTGGAAAAATAACAAATTATCAAAAAAGAAAAAGAAAAATATGAGTGCACTAGTTATTGAAGTCCTTGATAAAAAAAAAGAAAAAAATGAATTTTAATAAATACAAAAGAAGTTATGTTGTATACGGTCCGCCTATGTCTGAATTGTAATTGGTTTGACTTCAAAACTTGATTAAGGAAAAAATATTCAATAAAACAGGGTAAGTGCACCAATCTGTGACACAATTTAGGTGTCAAATTGTAAAAATTCACAAAAAAAGGCCGAAATTGGCCATTTGGCGAATGCAAGTCATTTGGCATGCGCCAAATGCAAAAGGTAAATAAAAGAAAAAAACACATTTTGAAACCTCATTTCACTTCAACCCGTGGCTTGGCTTGGAGGATTTGAGGTCTGCAACTCGCGCTCACCAAATATCATCCATTATTTGCATCCTTAGCTTGCTATTTTTCATGAGGATGTTCCCAACACATTAGAGACGTCGAAGATTGCAAAGAGGTATGTATTTTTATTCTATTTATTTCAAATTTGATTTAGAATGCAGATTGAAATAGGTTTTTATAATAAAATATTGTTCTAATTCTCAGGGAATGAAACTCCACCTCCAAACATTGAGAATTCACAGTTACCCCCTCAGGAAGAGCCTCCTATTCAAGAACAACCTGAAACCCCTCCATCAATTCATAGGCATTGTCAAGGAACACAAGAAAATATTCTAAATCAAATTGAAAACAATAAAAGAGACATTGAACAATTAATTGGAAGATTAACCGAGCATGTTGAAACCCATGCCTATAGGAGAGGGATTGCTGAATCATTAAAGTCAATTGTATCTCATGTAGGAGAAATAAGTGAGAAAATAAATTTTTGGTCAAATAAGAGGAATGAGATAAGACAATATTATGCTAGAGCTTTGTCATATGCAGATGTTAAAAAACAAAAAATTAGTAAAGTTGACTTGTGTGCCTTATTTACAGACCGAAAAACCAACGCACTTTTGTCTCATGAATACATGCAGGAGGTTCTGCATCCATTAGTGCCACCATGATTTAATTAAAAATAAATTTTGGGAGCGGTGGTGGATGGTATTTGACCAACCTGGATGCAATAACCATGAGGTAGCACAATACTTTTGAGGAAACTCTATTGTGAGTTTATCCTCAATAAGATGCCAAATTATTTTGACATCTTAGACTTTCAGGGTAGAGGTGGGGGCTCCACACATGAGAGACCTGTTGCATGACATAATCCACAGTTGGCATCGAGACCCTTAGCCAAACCCATGGTGGAGCATGTCACCGTTCCTTCCATTGTTAAGGATAGTGTAGAGGTGGACACACTGGAGTCAATTGGTTCACTCACCTAGACCATTTTACAGTGTGCGAGGCCTCTAGTAGAGCCTGGTGTGGAGGAGATGTGTAGACCCCGAGCTCCACCCCACCATTGTGGTACTTGTGGTGCGGTTTGCATGTACGATTATCAGAGTGCTTGGGATGTAGCTACACAACCTACATTAGTTGTAGAGGCAATGGATTTCATAGATGATTTGATGAATGATACATTCGGCATTGAAACTCAGGTAAAATTCAACAAGTTCATTTAATATTGTTTATTAAATTATATTTTGAAATTTAAGAATAAGTAAATTAGTAGAATTTTGATATGATGAAATTTCAGGGTCGGAATGTTCATGAGACGTGCCCCATTCCTATAGACCCTTATTCGTTCTTGACGTTGAGTCCACGGGTATGCAAGTAGTATTAAAGATATTATTATTGCATTTGAACAGTTGAATGTTATATTTAAATGTTTCTCTCATAACATGCTTTGGATTTCAAATAGTTTCTTGGTGGACCTTCGACCTCCACACCTCGCCATTCATTTCCTCAAACAACTTACACTCAGGTAGCCTTTATTCAGTAATGGTGTTGTAAAACAATGTTAGCTAGTTTTCATAATTTTGCATATACAAATCTAAAAAATTGATGAGAAACACAAACATTGCATTTGTATTCCTTGACCGTGTCACATTATCTTCTCCTAATTCACTTTTTGTTCCTTTATTCCTTCCTAATCCCATCCCATTAACATTTAATCTTTCATTTACCATTTGCAGATGTTGACAGCAGACAACCCTAGTGATGTTGGTGGCACGATGGAGCATGGAGTTGCTACAAGAATAGCCAATTCTAATCCATTGTCGAGAGAGGTATGCAACAGATTAGTCGATTTCACATTATATTTTCTCTTTTATGGTCTATAATAAAAAAATTTCATGATAATTTTGTGTAGCTTAATTTTTATCTTGATGGTTGCTATAGGTGGTTGTCACTCCAGATCGTGGATGTGGTAATGATGTAAATGTGAACATGATTATTATCTATATGCGATAAGTGATTATATTTTTTTATATGTCATTCCACAATTCAATTTATGTGTATTAACATCTTTACATTTTATTGTATCAGTTGAAGGTCCAGAGTGAAGAGAGGAGGACTAGCGAGCATGTTCAAAAGACCAGAGAACCAACAATCACTCCATCTAGCCAAATTTTAAAGGTAGCATGGGATCTATTTCCTTCCCCTAGAGGGAAATGACTGTATTAGGGTTGTTTGTTGTATGCCTATGTGGCATTTTCGAATATATGTTTTGTACTATCGATATATACGTGACAATTTATGTCCATAATATGGATCCTTTGTACTAAGCCTGTATGGCTTTTTTGGATATATTGTATATATTTTTATCAATATATATCATTGTATACCTTACGATTTTTTGATTAAAAAAATCTTATTTTTCTACTACCATTCTTGAATGATATTATCATGCGTATTATGTAAATCGTATGCTTGAATGTTGTAGGCATGGATTTTGTTTACATCTAATGCTTAATTAATTACTGTCGATTGCTCAATAAGCTCCATCTAAAGCGTATTGTGTAAATAAGCTCCATTCCTAGTGGTTTGTATCCTTTGGAATGCTTCAATTACTTGTACCTCACTTATTCACATGTATACTTAATGTATAGTGCATGTATTCATGTGTATGCTTCATGCTTCCAATGCATAGCAACAAAAATCTTTTGGGGAAAATTTTGACAAACAAAAAGTATAAGAGTTTTTTAAAAAGTCCGGAAAAATCATATTTTAAAAAAATGTTAAAAATTGTAGAACAAGAGATTATAAAATCTATTTATTTTGAAATTTAAAGGTATTTCCATAGCATATAGAGATATAGAGAGAAAATAAAATAAAGATTTTAACTAATGAATTGTAAAAAATAACTTTTTGTAGTTTATATTCATATCGTTGATTACATTTTATTGCACATCTTTCAAATTCAAAGCATTACTTCACACTGCATAACTAATAACTAGATGCTGATAGATAACAAAATTTCAATTACAATATAGTTTTTACAAATTCAACCTAAGTAGTTATGCAATTACTTCACATTGCATAACTAATAAGTAGGAGCAGTTGCCAATTGCATTTTCTTATCATGGCATTCTATGAGGCCAAATTTCTTTGACGTATTTTATCAAATAGTTCACTGCCTTGTCTATGTTACCACATTTTTCATACATGTCTACCAAAGTATTTTATCAAACAATTCACTACCTTGTTGCTATGGCTAAAAGCATAAAACAAGTTCTTTCAAACAAGCTATGGATGCTTGGAAAAAATCTATCAAAAGCATAATTGCAAGCAATACTATAGACAAGGCAATGAACTGCTTGAAAAAAATGCCTGAAAGAAATGTGGTCTAATGGTGATGGAATGCCATGACATGCTGTAAACTGCTATGGATTTTCATGCCATTTCATCACCATGAGACCACATTTCTTTGAGGTGTTTTTTCAAACAATTCATTGCCTTGTCTATGCTACCACACTTTTCATACATGTTTATCAAAGCATTTTATCAAACAGTTCACTGCCTTGCTGCTATGGCTAAAAGCCTAAAATAGGTGCTTGCAAACAAGCTATGGATGCTTGGAAAAAATCCATCAAAGCATAATAAGAAGCAATAGCATAGACAAGGCAATGAACTGTTCAAAAAAATGCCTTAAAGAAATGTGGTCTCAATGTGCTTGTCATGGCATTCCATCACCAAGAGAACACATTTCTTTGAGGATTTTTTTTCAAACAGTTCACTTCCTTGTCTATGCTACCACATTTTTCATACATTTCTACCAAAGCATTTTATCAATCAATTCACTTCCTTGCTGCTATGGCTAAAATTCTAAAATAGGTGCTTTCGAACAACCTATATGGATGCTTGGAAAAAATCCATCAAAGCGTAATAGTAAGCAATAGCATAGACAAGGTAGCGAACTATTTGAAAAAATTCCTCAAAGAAATGTGGTCTCATGGTGATGGAATGCCATGACAAGAAAATTCCTTGGATTGTCATGGCATTCCATCACCATGAGATCACATTTCTTTGAGGCATTTTTTCAAATAGTTTACTACCTTGTCTATGCTACCACATTTTTCATACATGTCTACCAAAGAATTTTATCAAATAGTTCAATGTCTTGCTACTATGGATAAGATCCTACAAAAACTGCTTTTGGACAAGCGATGGATGCTTGGAAAAAATCTATCAAACCATAATAGTAAGCGAAAGCGTAGACAAGGTAGTGAACTGGTAGTATGTGATGGATGCTCCCATGTTTTACAAATGAGAGGTGAGCTCAATTTATAGGCTCCTCAAATACAATTCAATGATCAAGATTGATTTCGAATCAACGATCGAGATTACAAAATAAAACCCTAATTAGGGTTTGTCACAACTAACTACCTCTCGACCAATGAGAAAATTACATTTGGGGACACTTCTTCTGCTAAATATAAACCAACAATAAAAATTTGTTTCCTTATGAAGTGTTAGGTTCATTGAACCTAGACATGCTAGCTTGGAACAATTTGATTGGTTGGAAGATGACGAGGCACCATCTTAATGTGTTGAATGTCCCCTTTGATCTTGGCCTAAGGCAGACTTCAAGATATGTTTTCCATCTCCTATTTTTCAGCTTGGGGCAGATTTTAGGTTGTCTTTGCCATGAACTGGTAGTATGTGATGGATACTCCCATGTTTTACAAATGAGGGGTGAGCTCAATTTATAGGTTCCTCGAATACAATTCAATGGCCAAGATTGATTTTGAATCAACAATCAAGATTACAAAATAAAACCCTAATTAGGGTTTGTCACAACTAACTACCTCTCGACCAATGATAAAATTACATTTGGGGAAACTTCTCCTTCTGCTAAATATAAACCAACAATAAAAAGTTGTTGCATTATGAAGTGTCAGGTTCATTGAACCTAGACATGCTAGCTTGGAAAAATTTGATTGGTTGGAAGATGACGAGGCACCATCTCAATGTGTTGAATGCCCCCTTTGATCTTGGCCTAAGGCGTACTTCAAGATATGTTTTCCATCTCCTATTTTTAGCTTGGGGCAGACTTTAAGTTGTCTTTACCATGTATGCTTTGAGTTGGGCTGACTTTACGTTGTCTTTTCCATGTGTGCTTTGAGTTGGGCAGACTTTACCTTTGTCATGGACAAGCATTATTCAAGCCAAGGGAAGACTTGACAGCAGTTTGGACATAGCTTTTCTTTCCCAAGCGAACTTTGCATCATCTTGGATATTTTCCTTGACCATGGGCATGGTGAACTTTGCTTGTGCCTTGCCAAGATTGGGTGGACATGCTCTTGACTTAGACATGCTTTTTTTTTTCCAAGAAAAAACCGAGAGAGGTTATTGTAGAGGGGAAGAACATGATCCCATAGGCTTAGACGAGAATTTTCTAAGCATCATGGTGTCAGAGTAACGTCATGTTGAAGTTTGCAACCATTTTGCACTTCAGACTCGTAAGGGATCCAGCCGGTTGAACGTAGCTTAGAGCGATTTGATGCATTTGGGGGAAAAAGATGACCATTCCCAGTGTAAAATTACCCACTCGGATGCGTTGGAATAGTTAGTTTGGTCACATGAGTTGTAGAATGAAAGTTGCACCACTTTGTAACTTTGCACTACTTGCATTTGACAATTTTTTCCCCAAGCAAAATCTCGCTACCATAGGACAATGCCTCTTAGATAGAAAAAACTGAGAGAGGTTATTGTAGAGGGGCACAACACGATCCCATAGGATTAGACGAGAAGTTTCTAAGTGTCATAGTGTCTAAGTAACGTCATGTTGAAGTTTGCAGACATTTTGCACTTCATACTCTTAAGGGATTCAGCCGGCTGAATGTAGCTCGAAGCGATTCAATGCGTTTGGGTGTGAAAGAGGACCATGCCTAGCATAAACATACCCAATCAGACACATTGGAATAGTTAGTTTGGTCACACAAGTTGCAGAACAACAATTGTATCACTTTGCAACTTTGCACTACTTGCATTTGACAACTTTTTCCCCAAGAGAAATATCGCCATCATAGTAAAACGCCTCTGAGATAGTGAAAAAAAGAGAGGTTATTGTAGAGGGGAACAACATGATCCCATAGGCTTAGAAAATAATTTTCTAACCATCACGGTGTCTGAGTAACGTCATGCTGAAGTTTGCAGCCATTTTGCACTTCCAATCTTAAGGGATTCAGCCAATTGAACATAGCTCAGAGCTATTTGGTATGCTTGGGTGCAAAAGAGGAGCATGCCTAGTGTAAACATACCCACTCGGACATGTTGGAATAGTTAGTTTGGTCACACAAGTTACAGAATGAAAGTTGCACCACTTTGCAACTTTGCACTACTTGCATTTGACAACTTTTTTTGCAAGCGAAATGTCGCCACCATAGGAAAAGGCCTCTGAGATAGAAAAAAATAAGATATTTTATTCTATAGGGGCATAAAAAAATCCCAATGAATCAAACAAGAAGTTTCTAAGCATCACGGTGTCTGAGTAACATCATGCTGAAGTTTGTAGCCATTTTGCACTTCAGACTCTTAAGGGATTCAACCGGTTGAACGTAGCTTGGAACGATTCGACGTGTTTGGGTGTGAAAGAGGACCATTCCTAGCATAAAAATACCCACTTGGACACATTGGAACAATTAGCTTGGTCACATGAGTTGCAGAACGAAAGTTGCACCACTTTGCAACTTTGCACTACTTGCATTTGACAACTTTTTCCCCAAGCGAAATCTCGCCACCACAGGAAAACGCCTCCAAGATAGTGAAAACTGAAAGAGGTTATTGTAGAGGGATACAACATGATCCTATAGGCTCAGATGAAAAGTTTCTAACCATCACGGTGTCCGAGTAACGTCATGCTGAAGTTTGCAGCCATTTTGCACTTCAAACTCTTAAGGGATTTAGCCGGTTGAACGTAGCTCAAAGCGATTCGGCACGTTTGGGTGTGAGAGAGGACCATGCCTAGCGTAAAAGTACTCACTTAGATACATTGAAACAGTTAGTTTGGTCATATGAGTTGCAGAATGAAAGTTGCACCACTTTGTAACTTCGCACTACTTGCATTTGACAACTTTTTCCCCAAGCGAAATCTCGCCACCACAAGAAAACGCCTTTGAGATAGTGAAAATAAAGAGAGGTTATTGTAGAGGGGAAGAACACAATCCCATAGGATTAGATGAGAAGTTTCTAAGCATCACGTTGTCCAAGTAATGTCATGCTAAAGTTTTCAGCCATGTTGCACTTACGACTCTAAAGGGATTCAGCTGGTTGAATGTAGCTCAGAGCGATCTAGCGTGTTTGGGTGTGAAAAAAAAAAATTACTAGTGTAAATGTACCCACTTGGACATGTTGGAACAATTAATTTGGTCACTCGAGTTGTAGAACGAAAGTTGCACCACTTTGCAACTTTGCACTACTTGCATTTGACAACTTTTTTCCCCAAGTGAAATATCGCCGCCACAAGAAAATGCCAAAGAGATAGTGAAAAATGAGAGAGGTTACTATAGAGGGGTAGAACATGATTCCATAAACTCAGATGAGAAGTTTCTAAGCATCACAATGTCCAAGTAACATCATGCTAAAGTTTGCAGCCATTTTGTAATTCAGACTCTTAAGGGATTCAATCGGTTGAACATAGCTCAGAGTGATTCGGTGTGTTTGGGTGTGAAAGAAGACCATGCCTAGTGTAAACATACCCAACTAGACATGTTGGAATAGTTAGTTTGGTCGCACGAGTTGTAGAACGAAAGTTGTACCTGTTACCCAATTTTCACCTATGGGCTCAATCAAGGGAAATTATGTTTTAAATTCAGGCCGTGGATTAAATGTGGCTCCCATAAGGGTTGAGCCCAGCATGCAGGTGTTCGGTTTTCATTGGGAAGGTCTTCATCTAATGCTATTTCATAAGGAAGTCTATTGGAAAGCCTGCCCCAGTCAGATTTGGCATAAAAATCTTGAGGAAGAAAGTCATTGAGACCAGTTGGATGTCTTGCCGACTAGCAGTATGGTTCTATTCATTAGAAATACACCTCTCACCTAGACATTTCAGTCGCCATGAGTTTTTATGTATTTCTCTACTTGGAAAGAAGTCACGCCAACCCTTGTGCACAAGGCTAGTGTCATCGAAAGAAGGTTGTCATCAGGGAGAGGTCTTGCCAAAACGGAATGCCTTCGGTGTAATGATGGGGCTTCGGGGTAATGCCTCACCGAATCTAAGAGGTCTCACCAAAATTTTTGAGTTTGGTGTAACGTCTAGCCGATCGGTAGATGTCTTGCCGAAGGTTTGTGGCCTCGATGTAAGGTCTTGCTGACCCGATGAAGTCTTGCTGAAATGTTTGAGCTCGAGGAGAATGGAAGGAGATTCGGTGTGATGGCTTCCCAATTGGTGGGAGTCTCCCCGAAAGGTTTTGAGTTCAGCGTGATATCTCGCCGACAAATGGAGCTCTCACCGAAGGTTTGTGCTTTCGCTAAGATGTCTAGCCAATAGGGTGGACTCTTGCCGAAAGAGATTTGAGCTCGGGGAAAGGAAGTCTCACTCGCTATGAGGCTTGGCTGAGTAGTGGAGGTCTCAGCGAAAGAAGGGTTGTTCGGGGAGAAGTTTTCCCGACTCTACGGAGTCTCGCTAAAAGGTGGGGGCTTCACTGTAACATCTTGCTGATTGGGGAGAGTCTCGTTGACATAAAATGATATCGGTATAACGTCTGGCCGACCGGATGGAGTCTCCCTGAAATAAAATGGTTTTGCCGAAGGAAATTGAGCTCAGCATGATATCTCGTCGATGATGGTATGTCTCACCGAAGGTCTTTTGCTTTCGCTATGATATCTTGCCCACTGAGAGAGTCTTGCCAATAGCGATGGACTTGCCAATGGGAAAGGGATATTGGTATGACTCTTAGTGCCCGCTATGACCTCTTGTTGAATGCGATGGAAAGGGATATTGATATAACTCCTACTGCCCGTCATGATGTCTGGCCGATAGCGGTAGTCTGGGCGACAACTTTATGTTGCAGTATAACTCTTGCACACTCACCATGACCTCTGGTCGACAACGATTGTCTTGCCAATGGTTTTTTGTGATATTGATATAAACTTTGCATTCGATATGAGGTCTCACCGATAGTTGTATGCTATTTCGATGCTGCTGTAGGGTATAATTGCATCGGGTAGACACAGCTAGTGTCTCACCGACATGCAATTCTGTCTGAGGAATCTTTTGACCCCTTGGAAATCCTACGTGGTGTCTATTCAACAAATTAGAGGAGGCTGAAGGCAAACCATTGACAGTTTGACTGTGACTATTATTGTGAGGAGGATCAACAGAGCATGAACGACATCGTTCTACTCTGGGATAGAAGGCGATGGATCAACTCAGTGAACAATGGTGTTCGGATCTAACATGAAAGTTGGATGCTGTCTCTTAGGGGGGTCAACTTGCAGAAGGATCTAGAGCAAGAAGAAGGCAGAAATGGAAGAAACTATGAATCTCAGTGACAGCTGGGATCTCTACTGGCAGAAGGTAGATCAATATTAATGGCTATAGTCTAGGGCATTCAAAGCGACTCTGATGGAAGTTTGAGGGTGGACACGGAGGCTAGATGTTAATGTTTTGGTTGTAAAAGATCTAAAGGCCATCCTTGGAGCAATCCTTCACTGACATGGACACGGGGCAGGCACATTGAGTGCAGCATTACCTTTAGTCCAAAAGATCTGAGGGGCGACGTATTCAGGAACTAACTCATTTTTTTGAGAACCTGAGGGTAGAGGCTGAATTTTTTGGGGTTTTTTGGGGTTTTTTGGGTTTTATATATGGCATTTTTTGCCTCTTTGTAAAGGGGATTTCAAAGAAAAGAGATTGCGGAAAAAAGCATTATTCAGCCTTTGTAACTCATGATATTTTGAGGACTTCCTCACAGTTATTTTCTGATAATTCAGGAGCTTTTGGGACCTACTTTGGAGTTCGCTTTTGTATGCTTTTTATCCTATTTTCAGTTTGATGTTTCATGCTGAGATTTATTTTAATCCTACATGTTATGTCTTGAAATGGTGTCTGAAGCGAAGATCTTGTAGTTGAAAAGATTATAGATTGTGAAATTTTATATAGTTTAGGCTTGATTAGTTGTGAGAATTTTATATTTTTGTGCTAAGTTAGAGTCTCAAAATAATTTAATACCTATCTATAAGGAATTTTTATGCAGTGGCTCATATACCAATGTTGTGTCCTATGCACTTAGTGTTGTCAGATTTTCATTGTGGTGTGTTTTTTAAACAAGATATCAACATATTTCTGGTGTATCACCTTAAAATCTTTTTAAAGTTTTTAGTTGTTTATTGTTCAAGCTTTCTTCTTACACATTTTCCCTTTCAAGTTTTAGTGCATTTAAATGTTTATCTGAATAGAAGCTGGCCTAGTACCCAGAGGTTTCACTTCACTCCAACAGTCCCACATAGAAGTGAATCGAATGTTTCTCCAAGATTGGTGAAACTTGTATAGTTCAGTTTAGGGTGCAAATTTTGAGAGATAACAGTTTTGGCACACCTGGTGGGATCGAGTCAGAATTAAAATCCTTAAGTCTTGCTATTTTGATGTGCTGATAGTGAGCTAATAGCCTTTTAGAGGTTGTTTCTTAAGCATATTTGGAAACTCTGTTGGGGAGAAAAGATCAATGTGTTTGTTTATATGAGAAAAATAGAAACCAGAAGTTCAAAATCTATAGAGTTTTTGCATTTATCTCCTCCAAGAAGAAAAGGGAGAACTCTCAGAAGGACTGATCCTTCCCCTAGAGTTCAGTCAACACCACCTGGTGTTAGTGACAAGGCACTGTTTTCATACAAAAGGAGAAGAAGAAGAGACTCTCTAGTTAGGCGTTCAACATCTCCTGCTCTTAGAATAGAACCTTCTGTCTCCTCATTTTGGGCTTTCAAGTGTTCAACAAGTAGTACTTTTTTTGCAGCAAATACTTCTCAACCAAGTTCAAGTTCAGTACCAGTCAGTTCAAGTTCTGCTTCAGCAAGCATACCAATGCATTCCAGCTCAATGGCAGCACCAAGAGCCTTTACTTCCGTACCTTTCAACCAAGGTAGTCCCCTTAATCTAGCACAACATGATGACATTCCATTGGTAGCATTAAAAGGGTTACCAGAGTTTACTAGAGAAGGACAAGTAACACCTTTTGAACATATCAGAGATGTGGCAGCATTGTGCAATGTGCATCATGTGACACAAGAAAATGTAGCTGTGAGATTGTTGGCTGCATCTTTCAAGAAGAAGGCGTTGGAATGGTTTAGAAGCTTGCCGGTGGGTTCTATAAGAACATGGGATGAGCTTGGTGATGAATTTACCAATTTTTTTAAGGAAAAAACTGATCACCTATCTTTGGTAGAGCAGTTAACAACCATTAAAAGAGCCCCACAAGAACAAATGATGGATTTCAATATTCGATTTCAAAAGACTTGGAACAGAATACCTGCTACGGTAAGGCCTTTTGTTGATTATGTGTTTTTGTACTATTTGAAAAGTTTAAATAGTGATATCTCAGTCATGATACAGTCCATGAGGGGTATTTCCTTACCTCAAGCTTATAGTATAGCTATTAAGGTAGAAAATAACCTCATTCAAGCAGGCAAGATAACACCTAGGCCACCTATGCCCTACTTCCCTAAAATTCAATCAAATATGTCATTGCAAATGCCATCTTTAGCCCCTTTACGTACTGTTCCCGTATTACCCATTGTTGTGAGTCAGGGAGTGTCGGCTATAGGACCATCAAGTGAATTGCAAGAGATCAAGTCTAGTCACCAGAAGATAGAAAGTATTTTACAGACTATGGGAAATGAGTTGATCAGCATGAAGAAACAGTATCAAAGGGCACAACCAAAATTTCAATAGAAAAACCAACAGCAAGGTCAGAATGCAAGTCAGTCTTATCAAAACCAAGGATATCAGTTTCAGAAAAGTAGGAAACCCCATCAAGGTGCTTATCAGAGGCAAAATGTTAATCAGAGACCATTCCAATCTTATAATCTAGCTCCTCTTAATGTTGTAAATCCAGTGAAAGATATGGTTCCAGCTCAAAATAACTTTGTGATAGAAGACGAATGGTGTTATTCATGTAATCAAGCACAAAACCCAACCTCATGCTCAAATGGGGTAGTTAATCAGGCACTTTTGGTCCAAAATGTTGTTAGTCCATAGCTAGATGCACCTGCTAATATACCTGAACAACAATCGGATATACATTCTAATGAGACTGCATTTTTAAATTGGGAAGGTGAAGAGTTTTGTGGTGTGAATGGTGATTCAACAATTGCAGCCAATACACGAGCTAAGAAAAGAGCTCTAGAGGTGGAGCAATTAGTTGATAAAAACAAGGGGCCTGCAACTGTAGAAGCATCATCCACACCTATTCCAAATGTACCAAAAAAAAACTATTGTCTTACCAATCAATGAGCAGCCTTGCAAGAATATAGAACTGGCTACTGCTAAAGTACATTAGAAGGTACCTTTAATTGTACCTTACAACATTGTGGACAGTATGAAGAAGATGAACATGAATATGACCATGTGGGACTCCTTAAGCATTCCTGGATAGGCTGATCTGCTTAAAAAAGAATTATTTGAAGATGCAAATCCTAAACAAGTTGTTGTTGATTCCCAAAAGGTTGTGATGGCTAATGATGATCAAGGGAAAGTTGCTAATCCTAGTAACAAAGGGAAATCTATGATTCAAGGTAAGAACATGAGACCCCCTCTGTTCTATGTTTCATTGATTATTGGAAAAAATTTAGTGCACAATTGTATGGTAGATAGTGGCGCTACCTATTCTGTGATGCCCAAGCAAGTAGCTGATCAATTAGGTTTAAAGTATGAACCTTTAGAGAAAGGAGTAGTCTAGATGGATGGCTCATCTATTAATATAGTGGGTCTCATCAAAGATGCTAGCTTAATACTGCATGCCTGCCCTAATTTTTCAATTTCCCAAGACATTTATGTAGCAGATTTGCCTCCATATTTTGGGTTATGTTTGTTAAGGGAGTTCACGGCTAAAAGAGGGGGATACCTTTCGTCTGACTGGTCTCACATGCTATTCCGTACTAGGTATGGAACTAAAGTAACCATTAAGTCTGAGCTACTTGCAAAAGACAATATAGAACCCTATATACCTAGTGTAATAAATTCCAATTGCATAGTTTTTGAACAAGAGCATGCTACTATCTTTGATCCTTGTACTGTTGTTGATGATATTCCTAATATACTTTTAGATGAGTGGGTGGCAGGCCAAACTTCTAGTGCTGAAAGTGACTTGGTGTCGGATGCTGGTATGGGTAATTACATGTTTCAAGAAGCTGACATGGTGATGCCTAGCTTGGTTAAAAGGTCAGAGAATGATTGTGATTAGCAGGGAAAATTTTTGGAAATGTATTTTGATGGCTCAAGGAGTAGGCATGGTGTTGGTGGGGGTGCATTATTTGTTTCCCCAACAGATGAAAGATATTATGCAGCATTTAGATTTGCATTTTCATGCACTAATAACATAGTAGAATATGAAGGTCTTATTCAAGGGCTAGAATGTGCGAGGAAATGTGGAATTAAATTTTTAAAGGTGCATGGGGATAGTGAATTGATAGTAAATCAGGTTAGAGGTCTGAATGCTATTAAAAATGATGTTCTTAAATTGTATAAGCATAGGGTTTGGGATCTCATAGAGGATTTTGAAGCTTTCAATATCATTTCAATTTCAAGAAATCAGAATCAGCATGCTGACAAGTTAGCAGTTGTGGGGGCTCAGTTTGACATTCTGAACAATGTAAGGAAAGAATGTAATTAGCAACACATCAAGGTTATTATTAGGCCTTCAGTGCCTGATAACAATGTTAACTGGCAGGTCTTTGAGAGTGATGAGAAAATTCTGCAATTTTTGCTTGAAGAGGATGTGTTTGCAACATCAAATTAGGATAAAATCAAACAACAGTATGGAGACTAGGTACTACAATTAAAGAACAACAAGTTGCCTAAGGGTTTGGTTACCTTGGAAAGTATTTTCAACTCTGATGATCAGGCTAAAAGTAATAAAGCTAATTTACTGGTTTAGCAAAATCATTATGAGGACTTAGAAATTGCACCCAAGAGAAGCCTCAAGATAGGAAAAATAAACATTGCTGCTGAAAAGTAGTATTTTTTACAGTTATTCCAAGAATTCATTGACATATTCGCCTGGGAGTATGGAGATTTGGAGGGATTTGATCCATGTCTTGCATGGCACACAATAGAATTGAAGCCAACAGCCAAACCCATAAGGCAGAAACAGAGGCCAGTTAATCCCAAATTGGAGCCATTAATGTAGAAAGAAGTTTTCAGACTTATAGAAAGTTGGATTATCTTTCCCATCAAGCATACTAGTTAGGTTGCAAATCTAGTTCCCGTCAGGAAGAAAAACAGAGAGCTCAGATTATGCGTAGACTTGAGAGATTTGAACAGAGCTTCTTTAAAGGACAGGCACCCTCTTCCATCTATGGAGAAAATTCTCCAATGTGTTTGAGGTTCTGAATGTTTTTCTTTATTAGATGGATATTCTGGTTATAACCAGATTTTGGTAAAAGAAGAAGATCAATTTAAAACTGCATTCACCACAAAGTGGGGCACAATGGTGTAAAGGAAAATTCCATTTGGTTTGTCTAACACTGGAGCAACCTTCCAAAAGGCTATGGACATGGACTTTAGCAACTTAATGTATAAGTTTGTTTTAGTATACCTTGATGACATCACTATCTATTCCAAGAAGACAACAAATCACATTGACCATTTGAGGCAAATGTTTGAACATTATCAGGAGTTTGGCATATCATTGAATCCCAAGAAATGTGCTTTCTCTGTTCATGAAGGAAAAATTCTTGGGTATGTAGTATCTAGGAAGGGAATCACTATGGATCCTGAAAGAGTTGTAGTAATCTTGGAGCTGCCTTTACCTCAGCATAAGAAAGGACTTTAGAGTTTCATTAGTCATATTAATTTTGTTAGAAGGTTCATGCCTGATATAGCAGTCTTGTTAAAACCCCTTACAACTATGTTAAAAAAGAATGCAGGGTTTAAATGGACCTGAGAAGCAAAAGATAGTTTTCAGCTGATCAAGGAGGCGTTAGCTTCAACCCCAACATTAGTTAACCCAGATTTTAGCAAGGATTTTACCTTGTATGCTTTTGGCAGTTTCAATGTAATTTTTGCAATTTTGGTGCAAAAAAATATTAGTTTGAAGAAATTTAGACATCTGTTGTATCATAACAAAATTCATCTACAAGTGGCACATTCCAGTGTGAAATAATTTTTACTCAGCAAAGATTTAAATGAAAAACGGGCTGGGTGGATTAGAAGAGTTATGGAGTACGATGTGGATATTTAGGTCACCAAGTTGGTGAGGGGAAAAGGTTTATGCCAATAACTGGCTAACGAAGACATTTCAGCAGTAGAGGGTGAACGAGACTTAGTTTTAGTTAATGTTGGGACAAAAAATAATGAAACTACCAGCCGGTTGCAAGAGATGTCACATTTCTTGAGAACTGGGGAATGTCCACCTAATCTGAACAGAATGAAGAGGAGGTACTACCAACTTCAGTCTATTCCTTTCATCTTGATTGATGATGTGTTTTATAGGAAAGATCATAGTGGAGTACTGCTTAGGTGTGTTGATAATGATCAAGTGGATCAGATACTACATGGGTTCCATGACGGACCTTTTGGAGGTCATTATGCTACAAGGACAACAACATATAAAATTTTAAGAGTAGGCTATTATAGGCCTAATTTGTTTAAGGATGCACATACTTATGTTAGGAGATGTTCCAAATGTGCCTTGTTTTCAGGCAAAGAAAAGCTTGTTGCCTTGCCATTGCAACCAATTCAGATAGAGCAGTTGTTTATGAAGTGGGGAATTGACGTCATAGGGGTAATTAATCCACCCTCAAGTGCAGGCCATCGGTGGATTATCACAGCAACGGACTATTTTACACGATGGAAAAAAGCTTTGCCTCTGAAGGAAGCTAATGAAACAATAGTGCTGAATTTTTATGAAGACATTATTTGCAGATTTGGAGTCCCAAATTGTATAATTTTTGAAAATTCCCTGGCATTTTTTGGTTTGAAGGTTGCTAATTGGGCGTTGAAGAATGACATTTACTTGAACACAAGCTCCAAGTATTATCCTCATGGAAATGGACTTGCAGAGTCCACTAATAAAAATCTAATTAACATTATCAAAAGGACACTTCAAAACAATTAGAGGGATTGGCATGCCAAGCTGAAGACTGCTCTTTGGGCAGACAAAATTACCCCTAAGAAGGTGATTTGGAACTCACCTTACATGATGGTGTACATTAAAGAAGCAAAATTACCTATTTCTACTGAGTTACCCACCTTGGACATTGCTAGTCAGCTGGTCCTATTTGAACAGACTGATCCACTTGCCTTAAGATATATTCAGCTAATGGAGTTAGAAGAAACTAGAAACAAGGCTATGAAGAACATGGAACATCAACAAATCTTGATTAAAAGAACATTTGATAAGAAAACTAGATCAATAGATTTCATGGTTGGAGATCTTGTGCTGAAATGGGATGTTCTAAAAAGCAGGCTGGGCCATCACACCAAGTTTGACAACATGTGGACGGTTCCATTTATTATCAAAGACTGCAAGGAACACAATGCTTACCAACTGGCCACAACTGAAGGTGAAGTGCTTCCTATCCCAATCAATGGGATACACCTCAAGCCTTGTTTTGAGGTTTGATGAGTTCCTCCTTGTACATGCTTTAGGTTAGATTTCATGCATTCAATAAGCGTTGTTGCACTTTAGTTTAGTTATTGTTACATTCCCTAAGTGTTGTCCTAGCATAGTAAATAGTTTTATTTCAGTCTTTTCCTGTTTTCAATAAATTTCTAGGGACCTGTCTTGTTCTATAAGTCTCAAGTGAGTTACAGCCATGTACAAATTTTCCCTAGGTCTATTTCTGAGTTTTTCCTAATGACTCCATGCCCAATGGACAAGTTTAGGCTATTGGTTTTCATGTTTAGCAAGCAAACATCCAGCTGAGCTCGCCATAAATGTTACCCAATTTTCACCTACGGGCTTAATCAGGGGAAATTATGTTTTAAATTTGGCACGTGGATTAAATGTGGCTCCCATAAGGGTTGAGCCTAGTGTGCAGGTGTTTGGTTTTCATTGGGAAGGTCTTCATCTAATGCTATTTCACAAGGAAGTCTATTGGAAAGCCTGCCCCAGTTAGATTTGGCATAAAACTCCTGAGGAAGAAAATCATTGAAACCAGCTGGATGTCTTGCTGACTAGTAGTATGGTTCTATTCATTAGAAATACACCGGTTGCCCAAACATTTCAGTTGCCATGAGTTTTTATGTATCTCTCCACTTGGAAAGAAGTCACACCGACCCTTGTGCACAAGGCTAGCGTCACTGAAATAAGGGTGTCATTGGGGAGAGGTCCTGCTGACAGATGGAGGTCTCACTGAAATGGAATGCCTTCAGTGTAATGATGGGGCTTCGAGGTAATGTCTCACCGACTCTAAGAGGTCTCACCGAAAGTTTTGAGTTCGGCGTAACGTCTGGCTGACTGGTAGATGTCTCACTGAAGGTTTGTGGCCTTGATATAAGGTCTTTCCAACTCGATGAAGTCTTGCCGAAATGTTTGAGCTTGGGGAGAATGGAAGGAGATTCAGTGTGATGTCTTCCCAACCGGTGGGAGTCTTGCCGAAAGGTTTTGAATTCAGCGTGATGTCTCACCAACAAATGGAGCTCTTGCTAAAGGTTTGTGGTTTCACTAAGATGTCTAGCCGATAGGGTGGACTCTTTCCAAAAGAGATTTGAGCTTGGGAAAAGGAAGTCTCGCTCGCTACAAGGCCTGGCCGAGTGGTGGAGGTCTCAGCAAAAGAAGGGTTGTTCAGGGAGAAGTCTTCCTGACTCTCCGGAGTCTCGCCAAAAGGTGGGGGCTTTGCTGTAACGTCTTGCCGATCGGGGAGAGTCTCACCAACATGGAATGATATCGGTATAACGTCTGGCTGACCGGATGGAGTCTCCCCAAAATAAAATGGTCTTGCCGAAGGAAGTTGAGCTCGACATGATATATCGCCGATGATGCTATGTCTCGCTGAAGGTCTTGTGGTTTCCCTATGATATCTGGCTGACTGAGAGAGTCTTGCCGATAGCGATGGACTTGCCAATGGGAAAGGGATATCGGTATGACTCTTAGTGCCTGCTATGATGTCTTACCGAATGTGATGGTCTCGGTGATGGAAAGGGATATCAATATAACTCCTGCTGCCTACCATAATGTCTGGCCGATAGCAGTAGTCTAGGTGACAACTTTATGTTGCAGTATAACTCTTGCACACTCGCCATGACCTCTGGTCGACAATAATTGTCTTGTCGATGTTTTTTTGTGATATCGATATAACTTTTGCATTCGATATGAGGTCCCACCGAAAGTTTTATGCTATATCGATGATGCTATAGGGTATAATCGCATCGGGGAGACACAGCTAGTGTCTCACCAACATGCGATTCTATCTGAGGAATATTTTGACCCCTTGGAAATCCTACGTGGTGTATATTCAACAAATCAGAGTAGGTTGAAGGTGAACCATGACAATTTTACTATGACTATTCTTGTGAGGAGGATCAACAGAGCATGAATGAAATCAATCTACTCTGAGATCTAAGGCAATGGATCAGCTCGGTGAACAATGGTGTTCGGATCTAACATGAAATTCGGATGCTGTCTCTCAGGGGGGTCAACTTGCAGAAGGATCTAGAGCAAGAAGAAGGCCAAAAGGGAAGAAACTATGAGTCTCAGTGACAGGTGGGATCTCTGTTGGTAGAAGGTAGATTGATATTAATGGCTATACTCCAGGGCATTCAAGGCGGCTCTGATGGAAGTGCGAGAGTGGACACGGAGGCCAGAAGTTAATGTTGTGGTTGTAAAAGATCTAAAGGCCATCCCTGGAGCAATCCTTCACTGACATGGACACGGGGTATGCACATTGAATGTAGCATTACCTTTAGTCCAAAAGATCTAAGGGGCGATGTATTCAGGAACTGACTCATTTTTTTGAGAACCTTAGGGCAGAGGCTGACTTTTTTGGGGTTTTTTGGGTTGTATATATGGCATTTTTTGCCTCTTTGTAAAGGGGGGTTCAAAGAAAAGAGATTGCGGAAAAAAACATTATTTAGCCTTTGTAACTCATGATATTTTGAGGACTTCCTCACATTTATTTTCTGATAATTCAGGAGCTTTTGGGACCTACTTTGGAGTTCACTTTTGTATGCTTTTTATCCTATTTTCAGTTTGATGTTCCATGCTAAGATTTATTTTAATCCTACATGTTATGTCTTGAAATGGTGTCTGAAGCAAATATCTTGCAGTTGAAAAGATTATAGATTGTGAAATTTTATATAGTTTAGGCTTGATTAGTTGTGAGAATTTTATATTTTCCTGCTAAGTTAGAGTCTCGAACTAATTTAATACCTATCCATAAGGCATTTTTATGCAGTGGCTCATATACCGAAGTTGTGTCCTATGCACTTAGTGTTGTCAGATTTTCATTGTGGTGTGTTGTTTAAACAAGATATCAACATATTTCTGGTGTATCACCTTAAAAGTTTTTAAAAGTTTTCAGTTGTTTATTGTTTAAGCTTTCTTCTTACACCTTTTCCCTTTCAAGTTTAAGTGCGTTTAAATGTTTATCTGAATAGGATCCGGCCTAGAACCTGAAGGTTTCACTTCATTCCAATAGTCCCACATAGAAGTGAATCCAATGTTTCTCCAAAATTGCTGAAACTTGTATAGTTCAGTTTAGGGTGCAAATTTTGAGAGATAACAATTTTGGCATGCCCGGTGGGACAGAGTCAGAATTAAAATTCTTAAGTCTTGCTATTTTGATGTGTTGACAGTGAGCTAATAGCCTTTTAGAGGTTGTTTCTTAAGCATATATGTTGACTCTGTGTGGAGAAAAGGATCAATGTGTTTGTTTATATGAGAAAAATAGAAACCAGAAGTTCAAAATCTGTAGAGTTTTTGCATTTATCTCCTCCAAGAAGAAAAGGGAGAACTCTTAGAAGGACTGTTCCTTCCCCTAGAGTTCAATCAACACCACCTAGTGTTAGTGACAAGGCACTATTTTCATACGAAAGGAGAAGAAGAAGAGACCCTCTAGCTAGGCGTTCAACATCTCATGCTCTTAGAACAAAACCTTCTGTCTCCTCATTTGGGGCTTTCAAGTGTTCAACAAGTAGTACTTCTGCTGCAACAAATACTTCTCAACCAAGTTCAAGTTCAATAC
>VDFB02093803.1:0-20114 GCA_007258455.2 Sequoia sempervirens | reverse complement strand
TTTACCCCTATATATCTATTTTATTTGTATATTAATATAACTATATTGAATAATTTCACATCTTTTGGAGAAGAGTGTCCATACCTTTTGTATTCATAGGCGAGTTTGGGTGTGCAAATGATCTCATTCATCTTAGATGCTTAACCTTTTATTGAATATATATACTATGCTAAAATTGTTTTTCCTAAAGGTTTTTCCCTATCATTTATAAGCAACCAAGGAAAATACCATAACCAAAAACAATATTTTAGATGCTTAAAATGCACTCATTTCACATACCAAACATTTTAGATTTAAAAGCAATCATAAATGAATCTGATATACAATCCTGGTTGTGACCTATGCTCAAACCCAAAGTAGCCAAAATTAAAAATTAATCTAAAGGTTTCATAGAACTCACCTCAATATCATGCACATGCTCCTTGAATTCAGCATAATCACTGTCAACATTGTCCTGAATTTGTGTAGCTTTGTTGAGAGCTCTATTGACAAGATCTTTTCCTTTTTGTTCTACTTTCATATAATTGTTCTACAACTATAAAAACATATAGAGTAAGACAATTATGAAGAGCTCAACAAAGCAAAAACAACAATAGAGAAAGAGTATGCAAAAAAATGATATAGTTGAGAATCAAAATATTGAGGAATATCCTCTTACCTGATCTGAATCTATAGAATTATGGTCATTCCATGCAAAAACTATAGGCTTAATAGAGGTAGCCAATTGTGAAACTTTCTCGGTGAGACCATGTAAGCAACTCATTAAATGTTGGTACTCTTCATTTGAGTTGACATGATTTGGAGAGGCTCTTACTGGGCGTTCAACAAATGGCTGTGAAATCTCTATTGATGAACTAGATTTCCAATTCATACTACTCTTAGATTTAGTACGATCTAGTGTTGCCATATAATTGACAATATCTTCTACTCCTGCTTCTCTATTATTGTTTTCCACCTAAAAAACAATGTCAATTTCAACATATAGTCAGTTCAATAAAAAATTGAATTAAATAACACGATGTAAATAGAACCAAAAATCCATACACTTACTCCAATTTTTTCAATTTTGGCCTGCAAGCCGCCTCGGCCAAATGTATATTTAGCCCTCACATTATCTCTTGCTCTCTTGCCTCTATTACTCTTTGTCAAATATTCTTTAGAACGCATACTTTCTTTCAATGCCTCCCACTATTTGGGAGATAGAGTGGAGTCTAACCTCTCATTTCCCTCCATGATTATTTTTCTGCAATTGTATCTAAAATTGTTCATCAGAAGTCTCATCTTGTGCTTGTAATATTTTCTAGAGATTTGTCCACCAATAGTGTCAAAGGCATTTTCCATTTTTTGTATAACATATTCCACATTTCGTGGATCTTGTTGTGCAAAATTTGATTTGCAAATATCCAAATGGGCCCTACATCTTACGCCCAACTCCGAGGCCCACCGTGCATCATTTTTCCCAATGGGTTCACCATCTCTTGATACCTCAACCAAGAATGGCTTCTTCCCTTCTAATATTCTTTCTTTTGCATTCCTCTCTGTAGATTTGTATAAATCTTGACTCAATCTTTGTCTTTTAACAAAAGCAGACACATCTTCTGTTGAACCACTACCAATATTTCTAGCTGATCCACTAATTCCATCAAAAGTTGTAGATGCAACAGGTGCACTTTGAGGCACATTAGATGCAAGCAGACTCTCTTCGTGACTTTCATTAACCGAAACTTCATGCTCCTTGGCCATATCAGGTGTGGCATGAGTAGGTAGATCAGTACTGGTCTCCCCAGATTTCACTTCAAACACATCCTTTATGCGTTGGCTTCTACAAGCTGGCAGCACTATATCTTTACTTTCTTTTTGTTTTTTCTCTACATTTTCTCTACACTCTTTTTCTTGCCTGTAAAATAATAAAAAAATATCATATCATGTCTTATATACATAAAGCTCTTGCCTATAGAATTTCATTAAACGGTATTAAATCAATAATATACTACTTAGTGGATTTACAACTTGCCTGTTTGTCAAACCAAGATGTGATAAATATTCATTATTCTTGGCCACACGTTCTTCATGAAAGCGCTCATAATCTATCACTGGAATTTCAGCATTATGATCACTATCATCTAATTTGCGCCTTAAATTCTTTTTCCTCATTTCCTGATGTCCAAAAAAACAATAATGTATAAATTAGCAACTTGATACAAAGATAATTAACCGTAACATAAATTGCATAAATACAAGTTTATGAGGTCTCAGTTTTAATGAACAGTCATTAAAAAACGTAGGAAGTCTAAAGCACTGCAAACAACAATAGTCATTAGATGTTGTGGGTATTTCAATCAATGGATATTAAATAATGGTTCCCTGCAGAAATGCCAGTTGCATAAAAAGCTTAGCAATGTATTTGAATCAATCCATCAAATCTTGGGATTGGAATAAGGAGTCCTTCACATTGGATGTGGATTCACCATTAGGTCAGCGATAAATTTGGTGTTCCTGGTCTTTTGGTTTCATTCCTTTGTTCTTTTGTTTAATATACAATCTGATCTTTGTGGGCAATGAGCAGTTATATCTAAGTCTATGTGGGATGAATGGGCTCAGAGTGAGGCAGATGCCCAGACTTTGTTTACATCGACACCTCCTTCATCTGAAGTAGCAGAGCTCACAAACACTTGGGATATCTATAGATTGCAAATCTCATTATCAAATATTATCCTAACTATGAATTGGCATTTTCTGGATTTGATATAGCTCCATAGCTTGATTCCATTACTCTACTACTCAGCTTGCTTAAGGTGTCTAGCTCATAGTTGAATTCTTGAAGCAATATCAAGGTTTCAAAAAATTCACCTACAGCTGAGTAGCTAATGCATTATACATGTCATGGTATACAATTCCTCAAGTGAAATTTTCAAGAAAAGGGCAATGAGAACATGACAGAGACTACATATGGGATTCTAGATGACTTGGTTGTCGCATCAAGACCAAATGCAGTAGCTTTGCCATGGCAGTTTCTTAACTACAAAGTTTTTCCAATGAAGATGACAGATAAAAAAGTGATAATGGAAGCCATTGGCATTCTAGGTGACTTGGCTGGCACCAGGACCAAATGTAGAAGCTTTGCTATGGAAATTTGGCTTCTCAAAAGGTTTTGCCAATATGTGCTTGTCATCCAGGGATCAGCTGATCAAGAAAGAAGCCAAATGGGTTGAGATAACTATTTGTCAAGTGATCTGATCCAATTTTTCCAAGAAGTCTAAAACTCCATAGTCATTTGGGTTCATCAAGTTGAAGATATATGTGATGGTTTAAACATCTAAGGATTAAAGATATTTCATCTGAAGATTTCTATTCATTATTTTTTACATTATTCTACTCCAAGTTCCATGAACTGCAACTTTACAAAAAGAGAATACACTCTTCTTTCAAAGACAAGAAAAACTCTGTTGGACAATATACAACTCCATGAGAATAAAAAAAGATTTGCAGTGCCAAAAAAATATATCAACTAATACAACATAAATTTTGTGCAACTCAACACTTCACTGCTGCAAACCAATGAACACATCTTTCTCAAAAAACTATTTACGATATTTTTCACTACTGACACTTTTCCTAGATAATCCCTCCATCCTCTGGCACACAAACAAGTATTTATCAACAGTCCATGTAGGTCTATAAACTAGTGAGAAATGGAGAAAAGAACATTATTTGTAGCTTTAAATTTTCACTATAGCATTAGTATAATCTGTGATACAGTGAATAGATATTTCCAGGTAAAAACATTTGTGGAAACTATTGAATGATAGTTATAGCATGGAAGGCCTTCAAACATATGTCATATATTCAGATGTAAGAAACAAGGACCTGAATTATAATTAAAATATATACCAAATTATTTGTTCAGAGATTAAAAATTTAAAAACCAAAAACCAGTTCCTGGAAGAAAAATTACTCGTGAGAACTGTGTGTCTCTAAAAGAAATCCTACAAATAGGATTTTAGCAATGCTATACATGAATCAATAAATCAAACAAAGAAAGACCCAATAAGAACTATACCTAGATATTTAGTTCACCATGACATTATTAGAAAGTTAAATGAGTGGTTCTGAATTATTCTTTTTTATTTGGGCACAAATTTCCATTATTCAGACTATTTATATAACACAATTTTTAACTCTACTTACATTCTTGTCAACCTTTGAACAACAAACAAGAGAGCAGTAGAAATATTACTAGCGATTGCACCTTGGTGTGCAATGGGTACACCAAAGAGGTATGGAAGATCAATTAGGAAAAAAAAATGGTCATTTTTTGCAAACATTTAAAAAAAAAAATAGAGTAGGCCACGATCTTATTGAACAAGATATTTAAAAATTATTTTAAGTTCAAATGATGTTATACCAGAGAAAAGGAAATTGCTCAATCTACAAAAATTGACTAGATTGGGTTGTAAAGCTGTATATACCTTGGATTCATGGAAGCACTTCTATTGGTAAAATTTTCAAGAGCCAGAGGACCTTGAAAAACATTACCCTTTCCATTTAGAGCATCCTTCATTAGAGGCATGCAACTTTTTGTCAACACATTTTGGCTAATCAGTGAAGGAGATGATAAAATAATGCAATTATCTTTGGTTTCACTATGTTCAAACATTTGATCTTGAATATCTTGATCATTAATCTCCATTTTACCCTGGTTTATCAGTTGATCTTGGACATCTAGATTTCATGATAGAGATGATAGGACAATGCCATCATCTCTGCTTTCAGTTTCACTCTAACTTGACATTTTATCTTGAATGGATCCCAATGGCAAATAGAAATACTTCACTTTGAAAGTAGCCAAAATTGGTTATAGGGACTCTAGAGAAGAGACAGAGGAACCAGAAGGTGGGTCTAGCTTAAACTACATCGAAATTGGAGCTATAAAAGAAAAAGAAGAAATCATAGAAGCTAGTGTGAAAAATAATAGACTAAAGGAGAATGATCATTCATCTACAAGCTCAGCTCTATATGTGGAACAAAGGAAGGAAGAATCTTTTGCTAAAGCTTAAGATCATTTGTCCCACTATAGCTCTTTCCTCAAGTGAAGCCTTGTCATATATGGTATCAGGTAAACTTTCTTGTTCTTGAAGACAGGGGGTGGAACGATTTTAGTAAAATGTAAAGCCTCCCTTGAAACAGGGGGTAAATTCGAGAGGAATAATTGAGCCACTTAGAAACCTAAAACCAAATCAGTAAGTGTATATAAATTGTCCATAAAAAGATTCTAAACTGCAAGATAAAATTAGGATCTTTACCTTTAGGATCTTTACCTGCCAATTTTAACTATACACATTTTAGATACTTTTTCAAAACAAAATCCAAATTATATTGGATTTGATGATGAATAATTATTACTTGTTTTGCATTCAAATCCTAATGAAATTTTCTCATAGATAAGTAATTTTCTTTAAGATCTTCCTTGAATGGCTTTTCTGTATCATTATGCCATAACTTTAAATTTGGTCTTTTCAATAATTTTGACCCAAAAAGTGATATTGCCTTTTACTTAGTGAAATGCAAAACAAAGAATGGATTTAGAGACTTGGGGTTCTACAGTCCATACAATTATGAGACAAGATTCCTATAACTACATTCCTATATTTTTTTGACGCTTCATCTAAGAATTTGGCGACTTGGGATTCCTATAATTGTATATCCTGCCTCAATTTCCTAATGGTCAGAAAAAGTGATTTACAGTGATATTTATTTAGCTTTGTAACTGCTAGCTGTCAAATATTCAAATTAGAGTTGGAATTTAGGATAGGCCTAGAAAAAGTTTAACAAATCTATTCATGTGGATATTTTCAACACTTTTAATGGGAAATTTCATGTATCTTATAACCTATCACCTCAAACATCCAAAAATCAAGTGGCAATATTTTTGGTGGAAGTTTGATCCAACTACAAAACCCTCAAGATTACTGAGGATACTCTTACACTAATACTATCAAATGAGGCATACTGAGCATCACTAATATCATATAATGTCAAAATGGAAATTGCCAAGCCAAACTAAAACTATTGATTAAACATCCAAAAAATCAAGTGGGTGCATTATGGGTTGAAATTTAATCCAATCACAAAACAAACCCTCAAAGAGTATTGAGGATACTCTTTAAAGTAATAAGATCAAATGACCTCATCTAATGTCAAAATGGAAATTGCTAGGATAAATTAAAACTGTCAACATCAAATAAGGGAAGCTTAAAACCAAGGACCCAAAAGATGTCAGAATAGCAGAGCTATTTCATTTGGGAAAGTGTAGATATAAAATGTATCTAGCATGGAGGCATCCACTATTTAAATTAATAGTTCCCAACCTCAAATGTTGTCAAATGTAATACAAAATGAACAAGGTATGTGCTACACATCAAAAGGAAATTGTTGTTTTTATTCAAGAGATCTTTCTACACATTAATACAAAGCTTTAAAGAACCCTTACACTCTCATTCATGCTAGGTTTTTAAATTTCCAGGAGAGCAGGATGATTATCCTTCCCTTTTCACTGGGTGTTTAAATTTCAAACACATACAAGAACCTAGGTTTAGGTAATTCCAACATGGCAAACACAATTCTGAAGACTTTAGTTTTGTTCAGAGATCTGTGAGCTTCTGAGCATGCTGAAAGATGATTGAATTCTTTACTAATTTCTGATATAAATAACTTACCACAAATAGTATATAAAATTGAAACAATCAAACATTGACAACAAAATGGAAATAAGCAGAGTTGTTTGGAGAGACAACTTGTCTTAGAAATTAAATGCAATTAGCTCAAAGTGCTTTAAAAGAGAGAAAAGTGAAGAAAATGAATAAATTTTTGGATGTTAGGGATACCTCCATTTCTTGTAGATTTTGGGTAGTTGTAGGTTGGAACTCTTGTGCAAGTGTTATTTCTTGCTACTTCGGCAATGAGGATGGGGTATTCTATCACCATTGGGGTAAATTGCTACAGGAAAACAATTATATTTTTGTTGCTGGACATGTTTGGTGGGCTTGCTTTGATGATTCCTTTCTCCTTAGTGTTGAGCTACTTCCATTTATGGATTGTATTGTTGCTGCACTTGCTAGGGTCAAATGGATTGTATTTATTGCACGTGTACACTAATTTATACTCCTGGAAGGCATGAAATCTTATTCCAGCTTTGCAATATTTGTTGGTTTGACTATGTAAGATCAAAAAAAATTGTTAGGCTGATATTATGAACTGGAAATTTCACGTTTTTAATGAAATCCAACTGTGATTGACTTGTGTGTCCAATAATGGATCTCCTTCCCTGTCCTACACAACTATTTGCTAATCCTAGATGAATTTCCCATTATTATGTATGCAATCTCTTCTCTACAGTTGTGGTTTGATTATGGTAGGTGTTTTTGAAGTTGCATCAAGGTGACCTATCTCTGAGTTGAGTGAATCTCTATACCCATGGGGCTGTTTGTAATCTAAATGCTATCTATGCAGGATTGTTGCATGTAATCTAGAGTGGTCTAGGAGCCAGTTTCTGGCCTTTGTGTATCAAGTTAGTTCAAGCATCAAGTGATGCAAGTTGGGTTTTGTGCCTTGTTAGTGATAACAAAACATTATTTATTTGTTTTTATCAATAATAGCAATAAGAAGATCTGTAGGTAATAAAGAATAAAAGCAATTAAGTTATTGGAGTTTTGTCTATCGAAAAGATAAGATAGTTAGTTCAGGGCATCAAGTGATGTAAGTTAGGTTTTGTAAGGGGAAGAACATGCTTTGTAAACAAGAGAGAGATTAATTCAAGTAATAGAATTCCTCCATGGTAGTCTGCACGTGGAGAAAAATCAACAAATAACCTACAAACAGTAAGGACATAACAAGTTAAAACAATACAACAGAACATAATTGCATAAATATCAAACACCAAATGACACAACAGAAAAGCATTTATTAATTTTTATAGGAACTCCATCATGTAGCATATAAAAAATGAGACATCTGGAGGTCAATACATGAAGAAGATTAAAAAGATTCACAATAGGAGCAAAAGAAAACACAAAATTGGAACAACCTCTGTTTGGACATTTCATTGCCCATGCATTCATTGATCATGTAACTGCCCTGGTAGACATGTATGTAAAATGTAGAAGCATAGACAAGGCACGTGAAGTGTTTGACAAGATGCCTCAAACATATGTCATCTTGTGGACTGCAATGGTTGCAGGATATGCACAAAATGGATTTGTTGAAAAGGCTTTAGAAATTTCCAAGCAAACAATGCAGTTGTCAGGTTTATATCAACTAATACAACATAAATTTCGTGCAACTCAACACTTCACTCTACCGAATAATGAGCATAGCATTATAGCAGGTCATAGCGGTGAGTCAAAGAATACGATTGGTGTTGTTATAACATCTTATCATGGCTTGATGGAAACAATGATCGAGAAGGGAGAAATTTGTCCAAAGAAAAAGATCATTGTCAAAGTAAAGCAATGATGGGTATTCATATTCTTATTGCATTCATATTCATATTCATATTCATATTGCATTCATATTCATATTCATATTCATATTCATATTCATATTCATATTCATATTGCATTCATATATGAAAACATATTCATATTGCATCCTCATTTTTATATGAAAACAAATTCATATTGCATTCATATTTTTCGACATTAATTCTTTGAAATAGGTATTAGTCTAAAGGTCCATGTCCTTAAAACATAAAACTGTCTTAAAACAACATAAAAATCTTAAATAAAAGGTCATAAAATGGGGCTCACCAATAATCATTTGCATTGCCATCAAGATCAGAATCCTGATCACTCGTGTCTGCATCTACTTGATTTTCTTGCTCATCCTCATTTGTGACATGCAATACATTCTGTCTTCCAATTTCTTCATTGGTAATCAAAATCTCTTCTTCAAATAGTCCCTCATTGTCTTCATCCACTTCTTCAAATGTTTCTTGTAAATTAACATATTGCCCATCAAGCATTACATCAACAACTTCCATTTCATTTTGAACGAGACTCTGTTTGAATGACATATGGCCAACCTGGGCTTCTTACATCATCAATTAGAAAAGATTGGTTAATTTGAAGAGGGGAAACATATGACTCATCTGTCTCTGAAAAAAAATTTCGTGTATTTGCACATACAAATCCATACTCATCAAATTGCACTACGGATGGTCGGATCCACTTACATTTTAATAATATAGGACTATTTTCACCAAAATCCACTTGAATAATTTCTTGGATGAATCCAACATAAAATTTCTTCTCAATTTCATGAAGAAATTCAGCACTAACAACACAATCACAATTTTTCTTTCCTTTGTCTTTTTCTTCCACTCTTAAATGACTGCCATAGGCCCACATTCCACTAAAACGCATAGCCCATAAATGTGGAGGTTGTGAAAGCTCACTTTCCTCTGTTGTTATATCTTGACCTTCTTCTTTTACATCACTAATTGCATTAGCAATCCATTCTTCAAATTTTGGAAAAAAATCACCTCTAATCAAATCATGACATCTGCGCTTTTGAGGTCGATGTTGCATCCAAGCTTGATTCTCTTCTTCATGTTTTCTACATAGAATAATGATGTACAAATAGTAAGAATAATAACATAAATGTGTAAATGCAATTGAGTACATAAATTATTGTGTAATTTTTTTTACGTGCCACTTATCGAGGCAGAGATGTGTTTTTGAAGAATAAGGAGCATGTATTGCACTTCTTTCTTGATATGATAGCTTGAAGTGACATCCATTGCCTTCTAATACTTCACCTGCAACTCTCTCATCTTCATCATCATTCCATACATGTTGATTGACATTTTTAAAATCCTTCATATATTCTGTGCAAAATCCCATGGCCTCTTGCATTGAATATCCCTCAGACATGTTGCCTTCTGGTTTTTCCCTAGTACGAACAATTTTTTTCAAAACCTTCATATATCATTCTATAGGATACATCCATCTTGTTCTTACTGGGCCACAATGCTCTAGTTCATATTGTAGATGTATCAAAAGATGCATAGAAATGTTAAAGATTGTTGGTGGAAATTCTCATTCCAAGAGACAAAGGAATTCAACAACCTCCTCCCTCAAACTATCAAAGTTCGAAGGATCTAATACATGTAAACTCATTCTCTTTAATATTAGGCCCAACCTTATAATTGCCAATCTTGGCCCCTTTGCCAAACTCGATATATTTACCACAATAGGTAAAATATTCTCTATTATGACATGGTAGTCATGGGTCTTGAGGCCTCTTAAGCTATTAATGTCAGTTTGGCTTCTGATGCTACTACTTACATATCCAATGGGAAAGTGAGTTTGAGACATCAATTGTAAGAATTGTGCACGTTGTTCCTTTGTCCAGACATAAGGAGCACTAGGTTTTTTATATTTTTCATTATCATATTTTTCAACCCAAATATTTCAGTGAATCTTTATTTCTCGGAAGTCTTCACGTGATGAAATAGTATCAAAGCACCAAAGAGTTTCTATAATAGCATAGGCTATATTTTTCTCAATATGCATAAAGTCAACATTATGCCTAATGGCTATATCCTTAAACTATGGCAACTTATAGAATATGCACAACCTTTTTACACCACTTTCATTACATGGATCATATCTACTACTATCAATCCCATGTTTCAATGTTAACTTTTCCTTTGCCAACAATTGTAATCATTTATTAGCAATGGCTTCCGATTCTCTTCTTGACCATTGAAGCGTGTTTTTCGTTGATGATATGAATGATCATTTTGGGTAAACCGATGTCCTGATAAATACACTTACATGAAACTTCTTGGAGGTGCCTCACAAAATCCTTAAAGGGTGCACAAGTGGGACATCCACATGGTATCCATGAATAGAGACGGAGACAATGTGCCATATCTTGAGGAAGATCATGAATTGTAAACAATAAAGGAAGCTCTTAAAGTGAATTTGATTGAATAACCATCCCTTAAAGATTGAATTGCTTCAATTCCTTTCCACAATTCCATTAGCTCATCATATAATGGCTCTAGATAAGCATCTATTGTATCTAAAGTCACATTTTTCTTTCTTGGTATAATCAATGATAACATTAAGAAAAATGGTTTAGTTGCTAACCATGGAGGCAAGTTATAATTTATTAGAAACACTGGCCAAGTTGACCATTTAGTACTTTGATATGAGAATGGATTCACCCCATCTAGAGCCAAACCCAACCTTATATTACAAGGATCTTGAGAAAAATCAGGCCATCTATTATCAAATTCCATCCACGTCTTAGAATCAGGCACATGTCATTGTTTTCCATCAATGCTCTTATTTTTGGCATGCCACTACATAAGTTCAACAATGTCTTTGCACCTATACATTCAGAGTAATCATGGGATTATTGGAAAGTGGTGAAGGACATTTCTAGGAACCACAACTGATTTCAACCCTTGTCTATACCTCACTTCATGAAATTTTGGACATTCACTCTCATTTGCAAGATTTTTGTGAAATAATACACAACCATTCACACATGTGTGGATGTTTTCATACCCCAAACCAAGCTTACTAATTTTCTTTTTACATTGACTTCATTTTGTTGGCAATGTGGAGTCAATTGGTAAGAATGAACTTAATAATGCCAATAACTGATCTACACTCTCATTTGTCCAACCATGTACCACTTGCAAGTTAAGAATTTGAAGGATTGTTTCCAAATGAATTAACTTGCAATTAGCATACACAGGCTTTAAAGCATCCTCCATTGACTTGGCCCAATCATCGTTTAGACCCTCATTCAACATTCCATCAACTTCAAACCCTTCATCAAACATTTATGTCTGTTCATCTATGTTTGGTGCCACTTCATCTATGTATGTTTCCTCTTCATCTATCACAGTCTGCAATTCTATCATATCTTCATAATAATTGTAAGCCCAAGGGCTTACACCACTATGCCCATATCTTATCATATGTCAATAAATCATATTTCTTTTTTTCACCTTTCCACCAAGACAATTTTTACATGGACATGGATATTTGTCAATGTCCCTCTCATCAGCTACTCTCTCATCATATGCATGATATTGATCAGTAGTCAACCTTTGACACTGATCCATCTGTAATATTGTGCATTCCAGTATTAATTTAGTTTTTGATTTAAAGAAAAAACATAAATCTAAAAATAGAGATGCCAAAACATTGTTGAAAGTAGTCAATTTTAGTAGAGACCATAACAGAAAGAAGAGGATATAATGAGTCATTGTTCTGAGATCTATCTTACATTCATTTGAAGTTTACCTACTGAGAATGGAATATGCCTATTTTTCCTATCAACATACTTTCAGCAATGAAGCTTTCGAATTACCTCTGAATTCATTGCAGAGGGCTTTGCTGACTTCAAATTTGTTGCAGCAAACTCCGAATTCCTTGCCCGCCTTTTCAAAAGTCTCCAAGTCCTATCCAAACAAGCTTTATCACCCATGCAAGTGCTTCAATACCCGTCCACAAGAATAAAAAACATCAACAACAATCCAATTTCATTCCCATGCCAACAATTATACATTTTACAAGTTGTCTGACTTATAAATATAGACAAGTTATGTAAACCACTAGATAAATAGCATTTAAAAGAAATAAGAAATGGGGTATGGAGATTCATGAACATATAATAAGAAGTGGATATTAGTCTAATTTTGTTGTGACAAACGCTCTTCTAAACATGTATGCAAAATGTGGTAGCTTAAAGATGGCATGTAATGTGTTTGACAAAATTTCTGACCCAGATGTAATCTCTTGGATTAGCATGATTGTTGGATATGCACAACAATGATCTATTGATGAAGCCTAGGGTTTCTTTATAGAAATGTCTCAAAGAGATGTGATTGCATGGAATTCCATGATTGTCGGGTTTTTACATAATGGGCTTCTTAATGAAGCCCTGATAGTCTTTATGCAGGGGGTAGAGTATGAGTTAATCTTGATGTGAGTTGAGATGAGGATCCTAAGATGAACAAACTTCTATTGCAGGCATTGTCATAATAGAGGAGCCAAGTCAACATGTACCTCCAACAATGAATAATTTTAAGCAATAACATGTTTATTCAGAGGTCATTTCTTCAAACAAGAACCTAGTAATGGAAAATGACAAAAAACATTGTAGTCTTGTAAGGGATATAGAGGTGGATGATTTTAATATGATGGATGTTGACAACACAAATCTAAGAAAAGAAGTACAAGAACAAAGACATAGTCTAGAATCAACACAATCAGACACTAATGGTGTCAAAGAAATAGAGGAAAATGAGGTGGCATCTAACCATGCCTTGATGGATTCTCAAAAACAAGAGCAAAAAGAAAAATTCACTAATAAGAATACTGCTACTTCAAATGGGAAAAGAGCTAAAGTTCCCCATAAGGTAACACCCATTCCATCAAAAATGCCATCCAATGTTACATCCAGGACATCAAAAGTTTGGGTTTCATCAGTGATGCAGAGTTAGGAGGATTCAAAACACATCTCACAAAACCTTCAACTTGCCTTCCTTTGACACACTTAATTCAACTATATTTCTCTCAATATCAACAAAGATCAAATTCTTTCACTATTGCCCTTAAATACACATCATGGCTCTTGGTTCAAACACTCAAGACTCCAAAACAGAGAACAAGGCCATATTCCTCTTGTAGTTACTTCATGACACCATAACCAACTCCAAACTGGTTGTCACAAACCCTTTCACCAACTTCAATAACCCAAATACATGAACTTTCAAAGATAGACTACCCAAAATAACAATTAGGTCTCTAGGCTACAATGCTCATCCATCCTTAACTCCCAACAACAAGGACTCACCACATTCTTCAACTAGATTCAAAAACACACAAGTCTCCTTAAAAGAACACATTTCAACAAGTTTTTATGTCCACTCAACATATGAGACTCCAACTATACACACTGTCCTAAACAAGACTGTGTTAACACTGCCCTTCATGAACACTAAGTAGACAAGGGCTTCAATATTATCTACACACCCAAAATATATCAAGAAAAGGACTTTCATACACCATGGAAACCATCAAAACTCATTGACTCTCAAGTTGGACCACTCACCCAAATCAAATCTTAGCAATCTGCCCCAAACACTAGTTTTTACCAGTCTGTCATGAAACACAGTCAAGACCATTGAAAGTTACATGCTTCAAGCTTGTTGTTATTAACTAAACTCAACTGCAAAGGGATCTACACACCCTTGACACTATTCCCAACCACCTTCCAACATGATGGACATTAAATTCAATAATAAAACATCAAAAAAACTCATTATTTTATTGTCATTTTCTAGATTTTCTTCATATTATAGACCTAGGGCATCCATAAAACAATATAAAATCAATTCTTCATAATCTGCAAACTTGGTACATGAGAGAATAGACATTAATGGACTCTTTCACCAATTTCTAGCCAATTCCATTGATTAAATTAAAAGATACATAATTATGTTGCTTCATTGTTTACCCTAGGAGGGTTTTGACCAGTTTTCACAAAACAATCAATATCCTACTCAAAACAGTATGGATTTGAATGAAATAAAAAATAATATGGAAGTAGATTGATTATTACTATCTTTGAGCTCAGTCATACCATTGGAGTTACTGGTTCATATTTCTATTTTCATGTAAGAATACAATCTTTGGAAAGCCTACCAGGGTCTTCTTCCATAGCAGAGGAATTACTCTGCAATCCTATTGAATTCTCAAACACCATTACTACTCTGACCATCTGTCAATGGATGTAGAGTACCCTGAAAATCATCACACCCTTTCAAATGTCTTAGAATGCCCTCACACTAGCCACATTATGCTAAAAAAGACCGAGTATCTTAGGCAACTATGGTTTTGATATGCATCTCTCCCTCTATCCAATGAACTCACAATAATCTGAAAGCACTTGATAGAGCCAAGAAAGAGATTGATTCTAAAAAATTAATTTTATCTATCCATTAAGTGTAACAAATTGTTGTTTATGATAATATGTGCATACATAGTTATAAGATTTGTCTACTATAAGACTCTTCATATTATCCAAAAAGTGAGCAGCATCCATTCTGCTAAATTTTGTAGGATTTTTTAGAACAAGCTTTCTGGAATTGGAAGTCAGTTAAATTTATAAAGTTTATGTAACATTCTTTGACATACAGCTCATGTTCTTCCCAAGATATAAACTATGCCAATAAAGAGCTTTTAAATTGATTGATGTATCCATGTGATGAGCTATGTCAAATATTTTCTATATATCCATGTTATATTTGTTTCATGATGCAACATATTTGAAAATATGTTATTTTAAATTGATTGATATATCCATGTAAATGAGCTTTCTATGGATTGGTTCCCATAGAACTGTAAGACAAAATCTCCTTTGGATTGTTATCAAATTGAAGTATCTCATGATATCACTGCATAAAAGCTAGTATAAAGTGGTAGGTCCTTTTTCCAATTTTCTCAAGTATGAACACTTTTCCTATCTTAACTTTCTTAAATTTTAATTTCGTTGGTTTTAATGGTAGAGTACTTCGTTTATATTCATATTTTGGCCAGTCAAACTTATCAATTATATCATGTGATTATCAAGCATGGAGTATGGTTCCCATGACTTTTCGTTTTGAGTGGAACTAATTTTCAAAGCTTGAAATTTCATATCGATCTTCTTTTCCACCACAGTTTCACAGAAGGAAGTCTTCTACAGAAAATGGTTTGAGGGGATAACTTTGAACAGTGTTTGCAAATTGATTTATTAATTATTTGATGTTTGAATCATAAGGTTGTTATTTTCACATGAGTCATATCTTGAGACTAAATAATTTTCATTGGTAAAAGGTTATGATGAAATTCATTTGAATGGGAGGAGGACATGATATGGAAATTTTAGAAGTTAGTAAATTGAAAAGGAAGCTTTAAGTTATCTTTGATCAACCATCTTAATAAAATACAAATGGATAATGACTCAATCAATTTCTCAAATGGAGATGAGAATTGGCAAAAACAATTGGGATCAAAAGAAGACAATTTGCAAGTAAAGGCTATAGAAAGAATTCTTTTGGAAAAGGATGAGAAGATTGCTTTGTCAGATAGATCAATCTTGGTAAAAAATAAATCAATTTCTCATTTGGAAAATTAGAATGGATTGCTGTAGAACGTGCATCCTATTGAAAGCACCAATGAGCTTACAATAAAAAAGGGGAAACTTTAAGATAAGTTGTTAATGATATTTTGGAAAGGTCAGACAAAGAGAAATTTTTTCTTTCTGGATTTCCTGAGTCTAGATGGGATGTGGAAGCACTGGCATTAGAAAAATAGGCCTCAAATCTGCACCAAGAGTGCAAGTTGCTGAGGTCTAAGAAATTAGTAAAACCATGTAGTAATAATTCAAATGGGATTTCATTCATGCCTTCTCTGTCACAAATAGCTAACAATGGAAACATGAATGGAGAGCCTTATATGAATGAATGGAAACAATGGCTCATTTTGGTATACTACCCCGATATGCCAGAAATGATCTTCAGATGAGATGGTTTGAGCTACCAAACTGCTACATATTTCATAATGGTAATGCTGAGAAACAAGCTTCATATTTTAGTCTTTCCTTGTGTCGATAACTCATAGTTCATGTTGTCTTTGGCTTCCTTCCAGATGCATCTTTTCTTGCATTGTTTAATATTATATTTTATATACTTACATTTTCTCCCTTAGAACAAAAATTGGATAAGTTCCTATTGATATTTGCATGGTGCTTTGTTCACAATTGAGGAGAATCATCTGCTGTTAGTTTTATTCTACATAGGCTGGTCAATCATTCTGAGGCCAACCTGAGATATCTCTTAGGAGTCTTATATGTCTTTGCTTTGGGTATTGTGTACCAAATATTAGCCAATGCATGGGAGGAGGGTGATGAAGTTGTCCTTTACACTTGTCGATTGGTTGACTTGGACCTGGAATTGGTTGGTGGACCCATCAAAGAAAAAAAATAAAAAAATTCCAGAATGAGTTGTATGTGAACCATTCAATATAACCTTTTCTTTTGTGCTTCACTATTAACCTATGCATTAAAAAGGATAAGTCATAATGTATTATCTTTTTGACTTTGGTGATCAGATATGAGATGTGTTTCAATTTAAAGAGTGGGGAGGCTTCACAAAAGAAACTGTCAGAGTCTGCAGTAGATTTTCCAAGGATTAATGAAAAGTATATTGGCAGGTAAGAAAATTCTAAGAGATAATACATACACTCTTTCCCAAAACACTACAACTATGTTTTTTCCTCCATTCTCTCCCTCATAAACAATGCTTGTGGATCATATAACCAAGGATACCATGTTGATTGAAATATCTAATTCTACTTTATGATTAACATGGGTGCAGAAAGCAACGCTATGTGTATGGTACTACACTAGACTCAATAGCTAAGGTCAAGGGACTCATAAAGTTTGATCTTCTAGTAGAACTTGAGGTTGGGAAGTCACAGATTGAAGTTGGAGGCAATGTGCTAGGGGTTTTTGACTTTGGACCTAGAAGATTTGGTTGAGACAATATTTGTACCCAGGGATTTTGGGTTAGACCTTGTAGAAGATGATGGTTACTTGATCTATTTTGTTCATGATGAGAACACTGGGTATGGTTCTAGGCTTCTAGCTTACTTACATTCAGTTCTTTTGAGTCTTGACTTGTCTTATATTTTTTCTTGAGAGATGATAAGAAGTAAATAATATTTATATGAGGGCTATTGCTTGTGAAATACATGATGAGTAGGTTGTCCAGTGTAGGCCACTATTTCCAGAGATCCAGTCTTTAACAAAATGGCTCAAATAATAAAAATACCATAGGCAATAATGAAACAAGGACCTAGATAAATCATAGTATTAATCGCTACATAAATGAAGATTATCATTCAAATATATAGTAAAAGAAAAAGCAATCTTGAAATAAAAATTTATAAGTCTTCCATATGCATATTATGAGATTGCAAATTGGAACTTCTAAGGTATATATTACCAAAACGAGCCATTGCAGTATACCTTCGCTGTCACAAATAGCTAACAATGGAAACATGAATGGAAATATGAAAATTTATGAGATGACAAAATTTTGTGAAGGTTGTTTGAATGGAGAGCCTTATTTATCAAATAGTATCTCAGAAGATACATCATATATCATTTTGGAAGCACCATTGAAAAGAATGTCAAAAGAGCAATTAATAGCCCATTATTTAAGGGTTGTAGCAGCAACAAGAAGGGATAAGGATCATGTTTTGGCTGAAAAAACATAAGAGATTTACAGGCTTAAGCGGGACATTTTGAGGGAGAAAGGCAATGATAGTGAGATGCGTGTTTTAAGAAAAGTGTTGAATGACACGACTAGAAAATTGGATGAAGTTATGAAAGAGAATGAAAAATTGATCCTCTCAAGAAGGTTTGAAAACAAGAACTCTAGAATGGTTTCTAATTTACAGGATGAATTGCAAGCTGAGGATAGAAGAATGACAGAGCTGCATACAGGGAAAGAAAGGGAATTCAAAGCATTATTTGACAGTAAAGAGATGGATAAGTCATCAAGAGAATCCTACTTACTAAGTCAAATAGTAGTGTTCGAAAATGATAGGGAAGAAATAGAAGAGAAAAACAAGAATGAAATAGACATACTAAGAATTTTTTTTGAAGAGGTTATCAAGGAGATATCAATTGCCTTAGATATGGCATTGAAGGAATGTGTAGAGCTTAGAAAGTAGAAGCATTCACTTAACAAGATGATCCATGATAAAGATAGGGATCTGAGTTTAGTCTTAATGGAAAAGGAAATTCAGAGGTAGAAGATAGCAACAATGGAGAATGTGCTTGACCAGAAGGGAAATGAATATAAAGAACTACATGGTTTGTTTTAGAATATGTTGGAAGAATGTAAAGAGCTAAAAGGAAATACATTTTATATTGAAATACTTCTAATGGGAAAAAAGGATTTAGATTCAGCTCAGAGAGAACAAGATGAACTAAAAAGGAAAGTTAGTTTGTTGGAGGAAGCTATTGAAGAAAACAGACATCGTGCAGATGTAGCCTTAATAGTTTTGGAAGAAACAAGGAAAGAGAAATTGATGCTTGAGGATGCTATCCAAGAGAGGGGAAATGCAGTGAGCAGTATTATGAAGGAGGAGGAAGGGCAGAGAATAGATATTGAAGGAATCATTACACAAAAAGATTATGCCTTAGCCTTGGTTCAAAGAGAAATTAAAAAACAGAAAAAAGAAACAATTGCAATCAAAGAATCTTTTGAAGAAAATAAAGTAGCACTGGAGCAGGCCATGGTTCAGATTAAAGAAGAAGAGCAAAAAAACCAGTTCTTTGAGACAAAAGTGCAAAAACTTGAGGACTGCCTCCAAAGAATGCAAGTAGACTTACAAATGGAGCAGAAGCAGAGTCAAATGGAATTATCAGGTACATTAGCAATATCATGGATGCATCTCTGAAGTTGGAAAACTTGGCATTGGAAAAGCTTCATCGTAACTTCTCAAGGTAGCAAATTTTTTCCATCACCATTTTTCAGTTCATTTTTTTTTTATGCTTGCATGAAACATGGCATAATTTTCAGCCACCAAAATTCAATATTTGATTCATGGGGTGTATTTTCAGTGTTCATTCTAGGAATATTTATTTACACTTAAAGAGTTTGTTTTTGGTAGAAAATGTGAATATGCTTTCATACATTTTGATTGAGAGGATAAATCCAAATCTATTGCTTATCACAAATTTCTGACTTTAACTAGTAAAGAAAAATTGAATTTAGTTATTTATGGATATAGCCAGTATATGATTGCCATTATTTTTAAGTGTGTTTTCCTGCGGTCATTGTAGAGCATGGCTTCATTTGAAGCATATCGGTAAAATTTATAGGTCAGTGTTGTCTGTGATGTTTCTTAAACATTAAAGCATGATTTTTATGTCCTATTTCCTAATCTCTTTGAAAAAATGACATTGGCCAAGGTTCTTTGAATTGAATTTCGTGTTTTTTGGATTATGTAAAAAATTATTCATTAGGTTGAGAG